>JAVHNL010000435.1:0-50000 GCA_031216105.1 Dalbergia cultrata | reverse complement strand
TTTAGTGAAAACTACAGGTGACATTGCGACAATCTAATGTTAGCTAATGTTGTCTTGTCACCCTGATGGAGTACATGCCAACCCTTTGCTAATGTTGTCATGTATCCATCCTCCTCATATCTTGTACCAATTATTTTCAGAGTATGGTTTCGCGTTTCAACCTTTAATAATAGATGGTGTATTAACAACAACAACAACAACAACAACAATAGTGATAACAGACATTTCAACTCTTCCAAAATGAGTAATCCATATCCACAACATATGCATTGACTATTGAGAGATACACACGAATTGAGTCAACACAGAATCTGAAAATATCCAATTAATCACATACTCATCTATCTCCACTATACTGAAATTGCAATTTAGCAGTAACAGACAAGGGGAGTAGGGGCCATGACATGAGTTACAAGTGCATTATTTGAAACAAAGAAGAGGGTAAATAGCAAAAGAGAAAGCTTGGAACTCTAGTCTAGTCCAGGCCCTTATGTTTCAAAAGTTGGGAAAAGGCAAAGGGCAAAGGGCAAAGGGCAAAGCAACCTAGATCCTTGCATTAATGTGTGTTGGTGTAGCATGAATGATGGTGACCCACATGGAGGTCCCTTCTAGTGGCTGTCTCCACTATCCACATCTCACAAACATTGTGTGTGCCCCATTTAACTTTTGAACTCACTCTCTCTCTCTCACACCTTTGGATAACTGCCACATGATTTCATGTTCCATACTGCACCCCTTCTCTCTCTCTCTCTCATCAACCTACTCATCATCGTTCATCAATCATCAAACATGGAGGGGTAATATAGATGGATCATAAAGCGCTTTCTCGGTTTCCCTGAAAGTGCCTTTGTCCATTTCTGCAGAGCGGATTACTGCCAAAATTCGTTTCAAAATTGAAACAAAGCAAAGAGAGAAGCTTCTCTTGACAAGTAATTCACTTATTCCATTCACACAAACACATACATAACATACTCCCTCTCTGTCTCATCCTGCTTGAATAATCCCCACAATAAGGACACACACAGCAAATGAAGCTCCTTGTTCTGTTCCAGCCCCTTTGGTTGCTTAGCATTTCTCTTTCCTCACCACTTCTTCTAGCTGCATCCTCCATTTATGTTTCTCACTCTTCAGCAAATGCACAAGCTGCAGGTACTGCATCATCTCAACAAGTCCTTATTTTTATCCCTTATTGGAGTTTCTGCTTGCTCTGTGCTTCGTTTTTATGAGCTAGCATTGCTCCCAAACACTGTAAAGTTCTGAAATTGAAACCCCAAACAATAAAAACTCACTGTTTTTACTTTTTTATTTTTAACTTTATTTGTTATCATGAATTCTCCTTGAATTATGGTGGGTGTCATCATTTTCTTGTTACATAGAAGTTTGGACTTTGGTTGCTGGAAAATGCAACCTTGCAGTCAAAGGAACTGAAGAAAATCTTAAACTTCTTAGTTTGTTGCAGGACACCCTGACAAGTCATAACCTTTCATTGCTTGTCATAGATTCTGATGAATGAAACAAGATCGTTTCCTTTGTTTTGCTTGCATAATAATAGGCATTAGCATGTTATTCCTGACTTTGGAGATCTCCCTACCCACTTGTTCATATTAGATTTAATTTCATGAGTAGTAATTCACCCCACTTTCTTTTCATGGCCTTCTGCATTTTATTTTATGTGAACTCCTTTATAATTTCAGTATATGCTGTTCCATGAGTTGTATATTGTCTTCTTGATACAGGAATTGAGGAGGTTAGAACAGTGCACCACCAGAATTTGAACAAAACAATTCTAGTTGCACTGATTGTTTGTTCTGCTCTTCTTGTTGGAATCTTCCTACTGTTATTGTATGCCTGGTTGGGGCGCCATAAAAATTCAAGAAGATCTAGTTGTAAAAGCCAAGCAACCATAGGTATTGCTATTTCCTCTAGTGAGCTTTTTGGTTGGTTCTTTTGCTTCCATATTCCATTCCTCATTCATTTAATTTATGAGCGTGTAGAGGCTGCGAAAGGGGAGACCTTAAATCCCATCGATGCCAAATTTAACTACTCAAGGATGGCAGACAAGAAGAGTCCAGTTGCTATTTTTGACTTTCAGTTGTTAGAGGCTGCAACAAACAGCTTTAGCAAAAGTAACATCATGGCAGAGAGTGGTTCTAGAATTGTTTACAGGGCTCGTTTTGATGAACATTTCCAGGCTGCTGTGAAGAAAGCAGATAGTGATGCTGATAGAGAATTTGAGGTGATGGTCCTGGATTAAATCTCCATATGCATTTCCAGAGATATGATATTTCCCTTTACTGCATCTGCCATTAATTATTACATGGAATTGCAGAATGAAGTGAGTTGGTTGAGCAAGATACGGCATCAGAATATCATAAAACTTATGGGTTACTGTATTCATGGTGAATCAAGGTTTCTTGTTTATGAGTTGATGGAGAATGGATCATTGGAAACTCAATTGCATGGTACATTTTTTTCATTTATGTTGATTCAGAAGAAAAACAAAAATATCATAGACTGAGAACTTAAGCATCAAATGTTGTTTTGTTTATATTAACAATTTTAGGGCCCAATCGTGGATCATCTGTAACTTGGCATGTCCGGTTAAGAATTGCAGTTGATGTTGCCAGGTGAGTCTGTCAGAGTTATTATTCAGCTAAAAACTAATTTTTAGTATCCCTTGTCTTATGTACAGTGACTGATACATATTTGGTTTTGGTAGGGCATTAGAATATCTTCACGAACACTCCAATCCTCCTGTGGTTCATAGAGATCTAAAATCTTCTAATGTTCTTCTGGATTCTAACTTTAATGCTAAGGTTAGATCATACATGACCCATTAATCTTGCATGTTGTCAATTACTGGCTTGTTCACTTATACCTTTTACTGAGTTTTGTGGTTCAGCTATCAGATTTTGGACTGGCTATAGCTTCAGGCATGCAACACAAGAACATGCAGATGTCAGGAACTTTGGGATATGTGGCACCTGAGTACATATCACACGGTACACAAGAATATTTATTATGACTAAAAGACAAAAACTTAGTCCTTTTTACACTGTTTGCTCCATTCTTGATCCAACTGGTTGCACTCTATTCCTTCCTTACAAGCATTATTTCAATTACTCTTCTAAGAAAAAAGAGAGATATTCTCATAGCTTTAAGCTTTTCTTTTTTCCTTCAAAACAAAATATAACATTAGCAGCTTTTTCAGGTAAACTAACTGATAAGCTTTTTCAGGTAAACTAACTGATAAGAGCGACGTATATGCTTTTGGGGTTCTCCTTCTAGAACTTCTAACTGGAAGAAAACCCATGGAAAACATGTCCACAGACCAATACCAATCCCTCGTTTCATGGGTATGCTTTCTTTCATACCTTCACTGCTTGCAGTTAATGGAGAAAACTCTTGAACCGTGCAGTTTTTGGTGGTTAAAACTTTCAACATGCAGGCCATGCCTCAGCTAACTGATAGATCGAAGCTTCCAAGTATTCTGGATCCTGTTATAAAAAACACAATGGATTTGAAGCATTTATATCAGGTTCATTGAATAGAATTACTTTAATCACAAAGTTTTCATGAAATCCTGCTTACTGATGAATGCTACATCTTAAGCTGCTGTTTACATTCTTCTACAGGTTGCTGCAGTGGCTGTACTGTGCGTGCAAGCAGAACCAAGTTATAGGCCGCTCATAACAGATGTACTGCACTCCCTCATCCCTTTGGTTCAAGTTAAGCTTGGAGGGTCACTCAGAGAGACAGAACCAGCTCCCACAGTCACAGAGAACTCCCACTGAGTTTGTAATATTTTGTTTGTTTACAACTCTGGTAGCATTTTGTGACATTTATTAATTATTGTAAAGATCAGTAATACTAATATCCAATTGTTACCACCCTTTTCCCGATGGTCATCCTTTTGTACCTTAAATTAGTGTATAACTAAGCGTGGTTAAACTTTGGTTCTTCTTTGTGTCGGTTATAAATCGTGGTAAAAATTGTCATCCTTACAAGCAAGCTATATATGAGGACACTTTGAGATCAGATTGGAGGTTGTCGGCTAGCTGATACTTGAAAGATGCTTTTGTCACTTTACGGGTATTCAGTAAGAATGCAACAGTCCATATATATATAAAGGTGATTACTCCCATAAATAATAATAATAATAATAATTTCAAACTAAGAACTTATGTATGAGATTCTTATCAGCCATGACTTATGTTCTAATGTCCTTTACTTACATTTAAACTGGAAAATCACGTTCAAGCTTATATTTTGCTGCCGTCATTATTCAAAGTTTACGCGATATCATAAAATTGCATATCATAGGGCTCGGCTGAAGGTGAAGTATCATATATATGTCGTTTTAAAAAAGTAATCGCTGTCATTTTCTTAATGCTGATTTAATTTGTCACCAAAAAATGGCATATAAACGATATGATGTTCAAGTAAATAGTCTACTAATTAACTTGTCTTTTTTTTTTTTTCCTTCTTTCTTTGCGAGCACTTTTTAAATCCTTTGATTACCCTGAGTTCGTAAAAGAAAAAGTCAAGAAAAAGGAGCTTTGTTATTATTGAACTCTTTGCTATATAATAATTTGCTAGAGAACTTTCACGTTATCTTCTAAAAATTAATTTTAATGCACTAAAATAATTTGTTTAGGGTGGCGTGTTTGGAGGTTCATATGGATTTCTTAACTTTATTCCTTTGCTCCTTCTGGTTTTGATGAGAAGGGAGTTTGGGTTGCGAATTTGGAATATTTGAAACACGGCCAGTTTTGACTGATCGGAACAATCTAATGAGGACAGTGCATGTAAATTTCATTCCAAGTTCAACTTGGTGAAAACAACAAGAATGGGCTAGAAAGAAAACAGAGACATATATTGTTATCCAAGACTATGAAGAGTTTCTTGGGATTCACGATTGTGAATGTCCACGACTGATAAACTCGGTCGCTTTATCAATCAATGGTTTGGTGTCCAACAAAATCAATCACTTCCCAACAAACTATCGCTTACTCAGCCAAGGATATACTGTGCAAATTCTAAATGGATCTGACGAGGACATTTATCATATTATTTTGGCTAAAATGCAAGTTTGACATTGGGTCTTTTGTTTGGGGATTTTTTTTTTTTAAGTAAATAATCACTTTTAATTAACACTATTCATATAACCTTCTACTTAAAAACTAAGAATAACTTGAAAAAAGTCATTTCTTAATTTCTGGATGGAAGCTGATATGAGTAGCTTCGATCAAAAGTGATTTTTTAAATAAAAAAAAAGACACTTTTTGAAAAAATTTCAAACAAATGCACCCATAGCACCCAAAAATACAAAATGGAAGTTCCAGAAGGGAGAATAAACTTTTAAAATATGCTCGTCTAAAGTGGTAATGAAAAACATAATCTTTCCACTGCCAATCATTGAGACATTCAGATAATTGTACTACTATTGCCTTACATGCAAATTTCCTCTCACATTCTTGTGATATCATGCTCTACACAAAATCCGTAAGGGATACAATAATCTTAAAGCACATATCATTCATCATGATCCATAGCTGTTGCTAGCTTCTGACTGTAAATCAATAACACATACTCCAGATCATTTCAAAACCAAGATGAGTGATCATGATGAGGTTCAGCAAGTCAATTTGTACACAAAGGAGGAGGGAATCTTGTTTGGAACTCATAAGTATGTGACAAATGCATTCTAGGAATGAAAACAAGAAAAAGTTTTACATAATATAAATTCAATCTACTATGTTTCAATGGAAACAACTATTATGATATTATCAATGAATGGGATCATAAGCAGCCAAGAAGGGGAACTGATGATGACAAAGAAACTGCGTGTCACCTTTTTTTTTTTTTTTCCTCGTTGACCTCGGTAGGCTACTTATACTCTTACCAAATGAGGCAATAACAGCTTGTTCCCACTTGTACACCTCCCCCACCCTGCCGTGTTCGCAAGGTACAGAGAAACCATGCGGCTTTCAAGCTGGATGTGTGCTAATTCAAAGACCATGCTTCTTCGGATAGTACATCCTGGTGGTCATGTCGAGCTCCATGACAGACCGGTGACTGCAGCTGAGATTATGAGCCGCAACCCAAGAAGCTGTGTTGCACATCCACATGTGTTCCAGCAACCATGGGCAATTGTTTCACCAGACAGAGAGCTCATGCTTGGAGAGAAGTACTACGTAGTACCAAAAAGCACAATAAGAAAGCTTCAAAGGCTTTCTCCAAGTCCAAGGCAATCTCCTTCTCCTGCTCGGGAAATTACCATCGGTTCTTCAATTGAAGAAATTAGAGACAACCAATCCAGCAAAGACAAGGAAGATGATGATATGATCCCTACTTGCTGTTTCTTCAGGAATATCACAAACCAATCGTATGGCTGCAAGCAAAGTTCAAGAAACAAAATCAAGAAACCAAAAAATGGATCAGCAGTAAGAAATGTGAATCTAGATGTTAACAATAAGAGCGGTGGTGGTTTCTCTCACGATAATTGCTTAATATTTTTGTTTACTGGAAACATGACTAAAGCAAATGTTAGTGATGTGACTAAAGTAACAAAAACATCATCAAGTAGCACTGAACTCTGTGATGGCAATACACTAACCAGCAGGAGGACACAAGATTTGGCAGCACATGAGTTTAGAGGCTCTGCTAACAAAGCATGGTCTTCTGAGAATTGGCAACCAAGTCTAGAAAGCATCACTGAAGAATGAAATAAATTTGGGGGCAGGGGAAGCCATGGCTCTTGATGTGTTGTTATTTATTTATTGGTTCTTCATCCCATAGCCCGTATACTTTTTTAAGTACCACAAAGCACCCTCAGCTGTGTGGTCTGCTGCTGTTTTCTTTTTTGGACAAGGGGCACCATAGCACTCTATAATGTTTCTCGATGCATCTTCTATCTCAATTGTAACCTTAAAGGTAAACCTGTGAAAGATATCAAGTAATCATTGAATAATAATAATAATAAAAAAAAATACTATTTATGATTGCATTTCCTTTGGTTTCAATATGAGTGACAGAGGCAGGAAAATAGATTAGCAATGTCATGACAAAAGCCACTTGTTTTGAGTTTATTCAATTCTTGGATGATGTCTGGTCAAGCAATTGAACAACTTGCACGCCAAAGATTGGATCAAGGCATTTTGTTACAGATGCTAGGAAAAAACAGCATGCATAGTAAACATCAGCTAGATACCAGCATGAAATTGATAAATGCTGTGATCAAGAATGCACAGAAATAAATCTGTCAGGGGTACAACCCAAGCTTTGAGTTGTTTATATATGACATCTTGATTTAAAATATAAAGCTCGTGTATCAACATAGAAAATTAAGCTTATTTATTATACCCCCATATTGTGTATTGGAGCAGTAGTTCTGGATTACATAACAGATAAAAGTTACTTTCCTTTTAACACTTCCACATAACAAAACTAATTTTTCTATCCCAACTTGTGTATTTGATTTAAATTAACCAAGACACAAAACAGGGCCTACGTTGACTTGCAGAATTTTTTATCATTGTGAGCATATTATTTGTCAGTTGTTCATAACTGCAAGTCGTGATTTGTAACAAATACGTTATAAGCACTATAATGCAGAATTGTTCTGTTGCAGTGCATATCCTTAATAAAACAATAGCATAGCTCACAGACATACATTGTCCGATGACTTGGGCCTTCCTTTTTGTAACAGACAAATGTAGGGGGCTTCCAGTGGTTTGCGGCACAGATCTCGTACAAAACCGACCTAGCATATCCTTTCTTCATACCTAAAATTCAAGGAGTTTCAATTTTATAGAAGAAATATTTGATCAATCCAGCATGTTTATTACATCTAGGAAGTAAAAACAAAGCACAGTTATTTGATCCCTAACAGTAATAAACGTGCCAGATTGGATCTTAAAAGCGTAAAGTGTCTCTTTATTATATGCCATGCCTATAACTTTTGAAATTTGAACCTTGTCAGGATCAAGGAAAGTATCAATACATGAAGAGCAGCTTACTATTTTTAGCTAAATTACCAGAATAAGCATGTATGTTAATAAAGAAAAAGTGTTCGAATCGTACTCCAAAACAGGAGTGGTGTAAGACGAGTACCATAAGTCCATAACCAAAACCAAAAGAAAATAAAAGACAAAAATCTTGGCTAATAGAAACGTTGCTGCTGGGATTGGCTGGGCTAGTTGTGAACCTTCTTCATGTGCAGAGTGCGTTTGAGTCTCAGAGGTCGTGATATCAGAAGTTGATGCCTCAATGTTTTCCAAGGTAGGATTTTTCACGGTAGCTTCATCAGAATCAAGCAACTCCATCCCGGGATTGGGCCTAGGCTCTGCGACTTCAGCAGCAGCAGCAGCCCTGCATCTAGAATTCTTCATCTTACCCTGCAAAACAGGACACATTAAAAAGAGAGAATTTGCACATGCCCATTTGGGAAAAAGAGAAATTTGACTACCTTGGAGGAGGAGGAGCTCATGATTCGAAAAGGGTCGATTGGAGGAAGTAGTTTCAGATTAAGAGAAGCTTTTGTGCTGTCCGAGCATTTGTCATCCATGTTTGTTTGTCCCTTTGTACTTGCAGAGCAGACAAGACAACATAAAAGTTAATGGATCAAAAATAGCAAGTTTAGTATTATTATTGTGGGTTTTTTTTTCCATCCTAATTAGTGCCCTATTGGCGAATTCTAATGCACACCCTACTAAATATGGTGTGTGGTACACCATGTGAATTTAAAAAAAAAAAAAAAAGTGTGCACGGTGGTCCTTCTTCTTCATGCTTTCCATCCCCTCTCTCTTTCTTCTTTCCACCACTACCAAACCCTCTTATTCCGCCACCGCGCCGCCGACGGTGACGCCCTACCCTCCGAAATCAAGAAACTCGAATCCTTGGCCATGGCAGGGACGACAGTGTCTTCAAGTTCGCCGGAACAGTACCTCGGCGATGCGCTCAAACGGTGCTCGTTCACCCCACCCCTCCAAGCACCACCGTGTTCCGGACTGAGTTATTGTGTTTGTCCCTCCACCTGTTCGTCCTGCGTTTCCGGCAACCCTTACCGGTGTGGTTCGCATTTCCGGTGGATCTGGTTCCTCCGGCGAGGCTCGCGGTTGCTTCTTGGCAGATCTGGTTCGCGTTTCCGGCGAGATCATCTGCGGTTCTCATTCTCCGGTGTCTTTGGCTTTGGTGCGGCGGCCTCAGATCCGGTCCGCTGGTTCACCACTGTGTTGGTTCCTTTCCTCAGATCTGGGTCGATTTGATGCGGCGGTGATGGTGATCAGATGTTGGAGGTTTGGTCAATAAAAGTGATGACTGATTGCTGATGGTGGTAGTGAGACGGATGCTGTGGGTCGATGGACAGGTCATGGTGCATGAGGAGAGGAAGGGATGCGGGTACAGTGCTACACCCTCGTGTGCAATTAACCACACTTTTGGAGAACCTTTACCCACAGTTATCGGAGGTGGCTAATCACAAGTGTACGACAAACCATACTTAGTAGGGTGTGCATTCCTGTCACACTTTTTGATACCTTTTACCACATTTATTAAATGTGGCTAACCATACGTGTAGATAAAAAGTAGCTAGTTTAATATTGAAATATGAAATTTTTAATATTCCAAAGTAAGGAAGCATTGAAAAATGTAAAATTTTTTTACTTTTGATTCCTTAATGAGTATCCCAAGGATGCTCAATAGAAAAATTCTTTCATTATAAGATTTATATTTTAATACTTTAAATCCTCAAAAAGATCAATTATGTATATATTTGAGTCTATACAAATTTAATATGATAATACTTAGTCCTCAAATGATCAATAGTATACACCTAAATCCTCCAAAATTTTGGTGTTATAACATTTTATGTAATATTCGATGTACACATGTTAGTAGACAAGTACTGTACGATCTCAAAATCCCTCGAGACCCACCCATGTTACCAAGTTTAGGATTTCACTAAGTCTAGAGCCTAAACCTCCTTGGAGGGCTATATGATAGAGCCACATTCTTGGGATCAAAAGTTCCAGTAATTATTTCTAAAAGAAAAATAAGTTAAAGAGTGATTTTTAACGAATTTTAGTAAACCATTAAACATTTCGTTTTTAGCCCACAGGTTTAGAAAATCGTAAGAATTCTCAAATTTGAACTAGAACTCAAAAATTGAATTTTGATTGGTTGTGATTGTTATTTTTTATATATTTTTTATTTGAATCCAAATAAGGTTATTTCCTTATTTACATTTCATTTTAAAGTTAATGAAGAGTAAAATAAATGAAGACATTAATAAGTGAGTATTGAGACAACCAGATACCATGTGACAAAAAAAATACTAAAGTTAGGGATTGTTGTCACCGCTATAGTGGTCCAGGATTTCATTTCGCGAGTTGTAGTGTTCTGAGGATCGCTATAATAGTCATAAGTGAATCAGGCGAGCATGAGAATTTGGCTAGACCGTTGTAACGGTGTTTGTTTAGCAGAAACAGTGTCAAACGATACTGTTTCACTTAAATGATCCCCCGACCCTTATTTATACCCCCAAGCTCGGGATTTCATTCTCCATTTTCTAATCCTACCCCAAAACATCACATCATCTTCTTCTTCTTCCCATCCACTCTCATCCTCCATCAAATCTTCTCCCTCCAAGCTTCAAGGTGAGTTTGGTTGTTAGTTTATGCTTCCTTTTTCTTCTTCCTCCATATTCTAGAGTATGAGCTTTGTTGTTTTTCTCATTGTTATTAAGTGGGGGTGTCCCCAATGTTGTTAGAGTTATGTTTGAGCTATATAGAGGTTGTTAAAGTCTAATATAGAGCCTACGGTTGTTCTATGGTAGTTGTTAGTGTCATTCTAAGCTCTTCAAGTCAAGTTGGTGGTGCCCATATACTCTCGACTCTAAACAGTGAGTCGGTTAAAACTCATGATCTTATTTTAGTCATTATGATTATGTTTTATTTATTATGTTCATTATATGTATAAAGTTGGAGACAAGATTATGTACGGATTATGATTGTTCTAGTTATGGTAAAGCTAGTAAATATTATAATTTTGACCATAGCATGAAAATGAAATTTAGAAAACCATGGGACCATGATTGATATGTTGAGTGCTATGAAAATGTTTTATATATTCATGAAAAGACTTGTTGCAAATGTATGATTTATCAAAATGTCAAATTGAGAAAAAATAAATAAATAAATATGTTCTTATATATTTATGATATCATTATGTTTTCAACATTTAGATTTCAAGCTATGTTTTGAATATTTAGTTAATATATTTATATATGTTAGAGAAATGTGAACAAGAGTATGACCTAGATTTATAAATAAATATGTTAGATGATTTCCAAGTTTATAATTATGAACTCTAGTGTTTGAACTATGATGTTAGAGATTTCAAGTATATGAAAATATATGTTAACTTACAAAATGGAATTAAAGCTTCAGTTTATAGTACCAAGAGGTACGGAATTCAGTACGATTCTTAGTAACTACTAGATACATACTCTGTGGGCTTGAAATTGAAATACTTACAAGCGGGTGGTCTCTTGGGCATGATTTCGTAGTCACGGTTATGTTAAAGTCAGATTGTTAGAGTTATGTGAATCCAGAACTCTCCAAGTACTAAGATTTAAGGGCTCGCGTTCGTGAGTGACAAAATACCCACATTTTAGTTATGTAATTTTAGTATTGTTGTTTTTATTTACTTTAGTTGCATTATATATTAATAATATTAAATAGCCATGGAGGCAATAATGTTAAACAGCCATTGAGGCAATCCCAGTAAACAGCCATGGAGGCAATATTAATGAACAACCATGGAGGCAAACCCAGTTAACAGCCATCGAGGCAATATTAATGAATAGCCATGGAGGCAAACCCAGTTAACAGCCATTGTGGCATATACAGAAAATGCAACTTGTTTAGATATTTACATTAGATCCCTAGTAAGACTTGTGTCTGGCACTAATGGAGCATAGTGGACACATTCAGTATGGTGAGACCCATGTTTGGCACTCACTGGAACAAAACCTTGAGTTCCCTAGTGAAACCCGTGTCTGATACTGGTGGAGTATAGAGGACATTCTCGTTTCCCTATTAGAATACCATTATGTATTGTTTTCAGAGATTATTTATTATTTCACAGAACATTTGATTTAAAAGCTATTATGTATATGCATGGAAAGCGATTTCTCGTTAGGGTGATAATTTAGAGATATTTTTCCTATGAAATTATAAATATAGAGATATATTTTATATATATAGTTATAGATATGTATATCAAATAATTTATGATTGTTACATGTATATTGGATTATATTCATTGGTTGTCCCATGTGGGTGGGGGGTGAAAGCTCACTCACTGAGTTCGTTGACTCATCCCTCTTCCTTCCTCTCATAGTTGCAGGTTCAGAAGTGGTTTAGACTCCAGTTTAGTAGACGAAATTGTTCCCAGTGGTGAGTCTTACTTTGCAGTAAGGCCTTGAGTGTGATTATGTTAGAGTAGAGTGCTCCTATAGATGTATAGGCAAGATCTGAGTTGCATATGTATTTTAAGATATTGTAGCTATTTTTAAAGTTCATGTATCTCCATATATATTTTTAGAGTTTGAGTACGAATTGGAAATGTAGACTATGATCAAAGATTCATGTAATGAACTAGAAATGTATTAATGATTTAGTTTTTAAAAGTTAAACATATTTTTAGAGATTGATTAAGTGGACTTTAGAGTTTTGTGTATTAAAGTATTTCAGATTTATGATTTCAGAAATTCAGTCCTGTAAAACGATTTAAATAAAGATTTTAAAAGAAGCTATGTTTTAAGAATGAATATTTTGATAAATTATGCATTTGGAGAGACACGTCACTCAAAAGGGTTACGTGAGGATGTGATTCCTTACGTGCCAGTCACGTTCCCAAATCGGGTCGTGACATTTTACTCCAATGAAAAATGGTGACAATAAACTGAAGTATTATAATGTACTCAAATGTATATAATTGATTTTTCAAAAAATAAGGTGTTAAAACATAATCTTCTACGACTAAAGTGTTGTTTTACTCTATTATTTATTGTGACTTGGATTAAGTTGGTTTGATATAAATTTTTAGAAATTTTTATCAAAAAGGGGGTTTAGGATGTTGTAAAATACAAAAAATTGATACATTGACAATACAAATTTTTTAATAAAATCATTCAATTATATATTAGCAAATTAATAAAACATTGACCCTTATTCCACTACTTGAAAAGTTGTATTCATGAAAAATATTTGATTGGATAATGATATTAAAAATAATTACTTAATTAATGGATCAAAATTAAATCTAAATAAAAATAATTATGTTAATAAAATAAATACATAAAAAATTAAGAATAAAGAAAACTCACTTAATAAGTTGTAATATAATATTTTAAAAGTATAACATGCAAGTGAAAAATTATTATGGTGAATGAAACTTATTACAAATATAACTATAAAATTAATAATTTTGAATGAATTTAATCTGTGTTGAAAATTAAATCCGAAATCCAATCCTATTGAAGTTGGTGATTAGGAAACAAAAATCAATCAAATCCAAGATTTTGCAATTTTGATCTTTTTTTTTTTTTAACAATTTTAATTTTGATCGACTACAATTGATTATCACACCCTACATGAAAGAACGCACAAAGGGAAGCACCAAAAGTTGTTTGAAATTATTTATGAGACGCCACCAAATTATATTCAAGTACAACCATTGAGAAAGTTTAAATCAGAATGCAAAATATAATTAGGTTATTCTAGAGTAAATTGCACAATTCTATTTACCATTTTATTTGTTTTATCTTTTTTTTTATGAATTTAATGTATTATAACTTTTTAATTTTTTTTTTTGACATTTTGATTACACTAAAATTTATTTTGGTGAAAAGAATGCAATTATAAATTAATTAATTTAAATTAACCTATGAAATCACATTTGTGCCAAAGCTATATTTCATTAATTATGAATTATTACTTAAATAGATTTATGATTAACACTTATGCCAATTAGGAACACTACTTGACTTGGTAGTACGATTAAGCCTATGCCAATTGGAGAAGCAGCGATGTTGCCTAGAATCAGATTATAGGCAATGCTCTTAAAGTATTGCCTTAAACAGAATATGTGTTGCCTAAAATCTGATACGGAAAGGCAACGCCTTTACTATAATCACCATTAGTACGGCCAATACTCAGAACAAAGGCAACTTCCGTAAAGGGTTGCCACTGTAAGAAATAAGTATTGCCTAAAGTCTGAAAGGAAAAGGCAACACTTTTGCTATGATATGAGAAAGAGGCACGCTTATACACCTTTACTCGAAAAAGCAACGCAAATAGAGTGCTTGCATTCGCGTTCGATGTGGCAAGAGATTCGCCACCGATCAAGAGGCTGATTTGAAACCGTCCTTCGTCTGCGATTCGTTATTGTCAAGGTACGTCCTTCTTTTTCTTCTTCTCTCTCTTTTCCGCGATTCATTTCGTAAAATGCGTTAGTATTCAGTTGAGTTGTTCGTCAGTGAGGGCTAACTGCAACGGTGTATCGAAAGGGGCTAAGGCTCTCGATTCTCGGCAAAGCAGAGTCGCACGAGCAGGGAGATTGTTCTTGCCCTTGTGATTTTGTATAAAAATGTTGGAATTGCTTTCGTCGTGACACTGATTACTACCATAATTTCCGTTGTTGTCATAATTCCTGTGGCTAGGATACAAGAAGAAGATTACCATTGGCAAATTAATTTGCTGCTAAGGATGAAAGGATGAGAAAAACACCTGATTGCTTGAGGAATATGAGGATTCTTCTCCAATTTTTATTTCAGCTATCACTTTTTTGCTACTTCCACATTGTTGGGTGCTCAGCTGACTGCAGGTGGTGTTCTCTTTGCTCTGGCTACATTTAGGATGCTACAAGAGTCTTTCAGAAATTTCCCTCACTTCGTATCCACGATGGCTCAGATCACATTAAATTTTCTCTTGATCACATAGTTAGTTTTCTCCAGGATTGGAATTGCAAGAAGATGCAACTGCTGTCTGGTTAAACATTTCCATAGAAATTGAGAATGCTGTCTTCGCGGTTGAGTGGCATATGATTGGATTCATCCAGATCTCTCAATTTTCTATCTCCCTTCATCTTTGTAGTTGAGCTAAAGAGCACTATTGTGATTTTTGCTCATGGATTTGTGAGCTCTCTCTCTTACTCTTTTGTATGCGTGTGGTTTTTTTCCCCCTCCCTTTGTGGATCTATTCCTATTTATTAAATTTGTAGTGAAATTAGTTGCCGATTGCAAAGTTATGGAATGACAGACAAATGTTTTTGCCTTAACTAGAAGAAAGATATCTAATGAATTTTTTGTTTTTAAATATCAGGATTACGATGGTGTTAATACTCATGAATTTTATGATGTTAAGTGATTCATTGGATAGAAGTTTAGCACGTTATTTTCCTTTGGAATATCAGATTTTGAATTTTAGATTCGCAGGTTTACAGGAGGCGAGATATGACCACTGTATTGGTGCCAAAAGCTGGATATAAGGCATCATTTTTCTATTTATATGTAGCATCTCCATAAACTGTTTGAGCAATAAACTTTCCAATGATCATCACATATATTGTAGTTCTTGCTGTTTTCAGAAGTTTAACATAACAAGCATATTTCAATGTGCCCTTTTACATCTGAGATAGTCCAATCTGTAGTATGCCTATCACTTTCACTAACTGTAATTGCATCTTGTGTTTTTGACAGTAGTTGTAAGGCATGTGGAAGAGAATAAAAAGAGGAATGACGCAACAATGAAGGAAAGATTCTGTGTTGATTGCAACAACACCGTGCTTTGGGTGGTCGCCTATGAAAGCTTAAAGATCATGCCTTTGATTTGTAGTGGTTGATGTAGGCAACAAGGCCAAGGCATGGTAACAAATTGAGCAGAGCAACCACTGCATTTTCTTCTGATTATTATTGTTTTCCACTGAGAACAACATATATTAGTAGTAGTACTACTTGGGATGCCCATAGCAATGCCAAAGGCAAAGATATGAAACCTTCGTTAAGTATGAAATCAAATACTAATGTTGAGGCTATTACTATGACAGTTTGACAATAACATCAGCAAAAAACTTCTGGTCTCTACTCCTCAACCAACCTTGGATTATGTTGCACAATCTCGAAGAGTTGGATTATTCCGAAGCCCTTGCCTCCCCTCGAATCCAAATGAGATTTAGGATAACAAGAGCACTATATTGAACTGTCTATTCAATCTAATTTCTCTTCTAAAATCTATCTTCCAAAAAAACACTTTGTGTCGCTCAAACGGTGTAATGCTGTTGAATAGTCTCAATGTCAAGTCCCTTAAGTTTGATAACAGACTCCACATGCCCCTTCAGTGTGTGAAGCTCCCTCAATCTATAACATAGATGGACAACATTAATTTGTTTGGATTCAGCTTCAATTAAGAACCAAAAAATAAACTAGAAAAAAGATGCAGATACTAGATAAGCATTTCATTGGGCATTCATTACCTTGCAACTTCAGCACGTTTTTTGGCTTGTTCTGCAAGTTCAGATAATTCCCTATAGTTGTTCTTTTCATTCAACATTTGATCTGTTTCAGGAGGATTCAGCCCATGTCGTGTGCGCTGAGCTGTAGCCCATTGTGCTTCTCTCTCTCCTCTTCCGTAATCCTTCTTTGAGGTGAAAGCAGTCTGCGTCACCACATAGCATGGTAATGCATGGTCTAAGTTCACATGTTTGGGAGTTATGTCTTGTCATTCCATTTAGTATATAAAATTGAGATTGAGATTCAGATGTTACCCTATTCTCCGTAATATTGTCCCAAGCCTTGCCAGTCAGTGCATATCGGATAATGAATTTAAGGAAGTCCAAGGGAATGTAGAAAATGATGCTGTAGAGCCAAATGACACCAGCCCAACCCCATCCAATTCCTTTCATCCTTGCAAAGCCCCAGTTTGCATACACAGCTATGATTGTGGCAATCTAAGAAATTGTTCAGAAAAGCAAAATACCAGCCCTCAATACTTAATTTGTTGGAGGAATATCAACAAAGCAAAGCAAAGGAAAGCCATCGTTATTACAACTCACCAGTTGTGCTATCACAAAGGCCACAACAAGAAGGAGGCCAGGACGTTCAACGTAGGACAAACTCCTTGACCGAGTAACAAAGATGAGAGCCTGACTCACTATGCTCACTTGAAGGTAAACAGCTGCTGTGAGCTCGTGATAGCTACCCCTGATAGATCTAACACCAAAATTGTCCTGCCAATGTTTTAATCAAGTTAAGCCTCAAATAACTTTGCTACACAGATAGATGTCTAATTTTTTTGGCTGCTTTATTTGTTTTAATATCTCCTTCTTACCGAGAAGAAATTAGAGTCATGAGCAGCCCAGTAGAAGATAACAGTCATGACAGCTAGGTAGGCACCAAGCACTGTGCCTGTGGCGAAAATCTCTTTCAGCTTCCATGAATCTGGTAAAGGAGATGGCTTCACTCTGTCCTTAGAAATGGTCATGATGGTCCCATCATTTAGTATTGCAATGATCAAAACCATAAAAGGTGAGAAATCAAACTTCCAGATGAGTGCAAGAAGCAAAAAGCCTAGCACTATTCGGATTGTTATAGAAACAGCATATATGGTATAATTCTTCATTCTTTGAAAGATGGCTCTGCTAGTCAAGACTGCACTCACAATCACACTCAAACCAGGTTCTGTAAGGACTATGTCGGATGCTCCTCGGGCTGCATCGGTTGCATCGGCCACTGCAATTCCAATATCTGCTCTTTTCAAGGCCGGAGCATCATTGACACCATCTCCAGTCATTCCACATATATGATTCCTTTCTTGAAGTCTCTTCACGATCTCGTATTTGTGCTCTGAATTGACATCAAAATTTTGACTTCAGACCAATCAAAATCAACAAAGAGTTTTATTTCCTCCTTCAGAATCTCTTATTGTAAATTTATCTGTTTAGAATTATTTAAGAATTTACCAGGGAAGACGCCAGCAAAGCCATCAGCCTTTTCAATAAGCTCATCAACTGGAAGGCCAGCAATAGAATCGTCTTTGTGCTCACCAAGAAGGGAGGACGAAGGGTACATGTTACTTCCCATGCCAAGCCTACGACCAGTCTCCTTGCCAATAGCTAGCTGATCACCGGTGATCATCTTAACATTCACTCCCAAATTAAGAGCACGCCTGATGGTCTCTGCACTATCATGCCTAGGAGGGTCAAAAAGAGGCAACAGACCCACAAATTGCCATGGACCTCCTGCACTTTCCTTGTTCTTATCTGGTATTTCCTACAAGCACAAGTAGATGTTCATGACAAATTGACCTGGGCATATATATATATATATATATATATGACTATGAGTCATCATTTGAGAGGTGTGTATAGAGAACCACTCCACAACTCACTTGTTTGGAAACGGCAAGGGAACGAAGACCACGATCAGCAAACTTATCAATGATGGAATGAGCTTTCTTCTTTACATCTTCTCGCAGATTGCAAAGTTCAATAATCTGGAATGAAATACAATATGGGGCTGCATAAGTGGTGGACATTAATTGTATAATGAAACAAGAGGGAAGCACCAGTTATACATGGCCACTTGAAGGTCTATTTACCTGCTCTGGTGCCCCTTTGCTTACTCGGTGCCAATTACCCTTAGCGTCTATGTATGTTATGGCTGTACGCTTGTCTACTGGATTAAAGGGAAGGAAATGCACCTCCTGAATGCCTTCTCTAGCCTGTAGCAGCCAGGATATGGTTGTCAATATAATGCAGCTATAAGCTACGAAAAGACCAAGGGTCGTGATAATTAAATGTTGTGTGTGCTTGAAATAATTTAAGCACGAAGTAGGCCAAGATATCCTATTTTGGAAGAAGAAATCACGGACCTCCTTTGGATCGCCCAACATTCCAACAATGCAAGCATCAATAGCATCTTGGTTTTCTACCCTAGAGGCCCTAGCTCCGAGCAGAATTACAGTCTCCTTGTCAGTATCTTTTGAAAAAACCTGCAAAATGGACAAAACACTTCCATGATTAGTAAAAATATGGAAATTCGGAACAACTTACCTTCCTAGTCAATTACATCATATATAAATAATCACAATCAAATAATGATTTATTTGTCATTTGCTTACCTCAATCAAATTCTTGTCTACAGTAAGCTTGTTCAATGTTAGAGTGCCAGTCTTGTCACTACACAAAACATCCATCCCAGCCATCTCCTCAATGGCTGTCATTCTCTTAGTGATAGCACCCTGCTCGGATAGCCGATGGGAACCAATAGCCATTGTTACTGACAAGACTGTTGGCATGGCAATAGGAATCCCTCCAATGAGAAGCACCAGCAGATTGTCAATTCCACTCCTGTACTTGCGGTGCTGAATCGGGTACATGATAACAATCTCCACAATCATGCCCAAAGCGATTGAGCAAATGCAGAAGTTACCAATGGCTGTCAACACCTGAATGATTCATAACCATCAAAATGCACATCATTAAAGTTCAATACACGTGCAAATGCAAAATTAGTACTTGTCACACTACCACTGTCCACAGCATCATTTTAAGGGAATGTAAGTATCGTATCAACACATAGTGCTAATACATTATAGTATTATACTTCCTAAATAAATTTGTTGGTTGGACAGTTACTGTAAATATTTGTTTGACATTTTGATAAGTAGATCATCAAGGGATTGTACCTTTTGGAAGTGGCCAACTTGGTTAGTGTTGTCCACTAGGTGAGCAGCCTTACCAAAGAAGGTATGCACCCCAGTAGCAATTACAATAGCCTCGATCTCTCCTTGCTTTACAGTGGACCCAGAGAAGACTTCATCACTAGGGTTCTTAGAAACAGGCAAGGACTCACCAGTGAGTGCAGACTGATCAATCTTGAGGGGGTCTCCATCCAGTAGACGAGCATCAGCCGGAACAATATCTCCTAACTTAATGCTGACAATATCTCCTGGTACCAATATAGAAGCTTCCTGTTCAGTCCACCTTCCGTCCCTCAGAACCTGTCAACCATTCAAATAGGACATGTGAAAAAATTAAACATGTTATGATAGTTACAATCAAATAGCCTAGTTATTCCTGTGAGCTATAGCCTAGCTGATGTTATATGATATGAAGATTTATTACCGTGACAATAGCTAATAAGAAGCATGCATGCATGATGAGCTTGTGTGACTATTTTGTTATCATACCTTGGTTTTGGGAGCAAGACCTGCCATAAGTGCTGCAGCAGCATTTCCTGCATTATTTTCTTCTATAAAGCTAATGGTGGAGTTGACGATTAATAACACCACTATTCCCACAAAATCTTGCCAATCTGGTGGGTCACCCTGTATGGATGTTCCAAGAGAGAGAATAAGATAAGAGAAGGCCAAAACAAAGTATAAGCATATGATATTTTACTAAACTAGATAGAGTATGCATGCACAACGTACCCCTCCATTTGCTAATGCAATTGCCATGATAGCTGCTGCTTCCATCACCCATGAAAGAGGGTTCCACATGAAGCCCAGGAATTTGAGCACCTTGTTTTCCTGTTTGGAAAGCGCAACGCTCAGTAATTAATGATATGCTAATTATGTTATGATTCATGCATTGATTAAGTGACAAAAATAATGGCAATTCTAGACTAGTTGTAGCTAGGAGGCAGAATAAGGGAATTATTAACTAATAAATAATAATAAGTTGACATATGATTGCCTTTTTTTCTTCCAATTTGTTAGGGCCAAAAACTAGCAATCTCTTTTGGCCTTCCTCATTGGTGAGTCCATCCTTGGAACAATTCAATTCTCGGAACACTTCATCAATAGGTATTCTCTCCTGCAAATTAATTAAGCGGCACATATTGCGTTCATTATATTATGGTAACAAAACTCTAACAACAAGATAAGATAGAGAGACACAACCCAAAGGAAACAAAAAGAAAAGAACTAACGAGATCAACTGTCTCCTTCTTGATGTTTTCGAGGCTTGTCATGTTGTTGTAATTACTACTTCAATGTTATTAGCTAGCCAGTGGTTCAGTTGAAACTGAAAAGGAGAGAAAAGAGAACAATAGAGAGAAGAGGCTTGATCAAGAAAAAGGTGAGAGAGTGCATCTCAGTACATATAAGGAAGACGTAACACAAGAATGATAAATATAATAATAGTAGCGTCTAGGGATGAATATGCATTAATCTCTGGCTTGAGTTAATGGTGTGTGTGTGTGTCAATGGTGCGTGCGTGTGTGAGTGAGAGTTCGTCCTTTCAATTCTCTCTCCAAAACAAGTCTAGAATCACTCATTCCCACTCGTTCGCTAACTAACTGGTTTTGTTTTTTTCCTTCTTTTGTCATTAACAAA
This sequence comes from Dalbergia cultrata, assembly GCA_031216105.1. Taxonomy (NCBI): domain Eukaryota; kingdom Viridiplantae; phylum Streptophyta; class Magnoliopsida; order Fabales; family Fabaceae; genus Dalbergia; species Dalbergia cultrata. Next base: position 28,596 of record JAVHNL010000435.1, on the reverse strand, counting down.
CCAAATCAATAAACAATATCAGACTAAAATAGCGAAGCAGCGGGACTCGTGGTGTTCCCTTTGGCCCCGGTCATGCGCTTCACTGCGAGCCAGCCAGCGATCTCTTACGTGCCGTGCCATTGCCATGCCAATCCATTCATTAACTTTGATCTCATAAGCTTATATATACTGTACTGTACTGTACTATACTACTATTGAAACCAGGTTCAGAGGTTTAATCGGGGTCTAATCAAAATATAACTAGTATATAATAAAACCTGTATTTATATAAAAATATAAAATAAACTATATATCATAAATAACTAAAAATTAAATTAGACATTAATAAAACCCATAGAATATAACATAATTTATCTTTTAATAAAAATAAACATTATCTATATGGATCAAATCTTTCCATTTACCAATTCTTATATCAGAAAAGGGAAAGAATTAGAAAAAAAAGGAGATTTTAGACTTTTTTTTTTAAATTTCACAATACTATCATTTTGCATCTTTTTTATATTAAAAAAAAACCGGTTTGGCTACGGTCTGGCTTGCCTGGTTTTCTCTCAATTCCCAAAGCTCAGTTCGATTTTTTCTCCCGCTTTAGCGCTAACCCAACTGACAAAGACTACCCTCGCTCAACTGATCCGACAGGCCAATTCGATCCTATTTTCTGAGCATTGGAAAAAACATAGGGTGCTTCATATCACAGTAAATCTATCTATCATGTGAAATTTGTGAAATTGTAAATGTGGCAAATTCGCAGTCTTTGTTCATAATGCCACGTTCCGAACACAAGTATCCTGCCACATTCACTTTCACATGCCAAAATTCCAATGCCCATTTCTGAAATTTCCACACAAAATTGGCCCAAATGCATAGGATCAACTACTTTTGGCCCAAGTTCAACTTTCACAAAACCCATTTCATTTGTCCGCAACACAGCAACTGAACATTGACAATTTTGTTTGCTCGGTTTTGTATTGCGTCATTTGATAGCCCTGGTTTTCGTAAGAAAACGAGTAATGATGATTAAGACAAGATAATGTTTCTTTAATTGGACTTTATACGTAAATTAATAACAACCTTTCCAACATTTTATCCATAAATTTGCGGTAGTAATTATGAGCATAGATCTTAGAGTATCAATTATGGCTCCCACATGAACCTGTGAGACCAACCTTCTTTGCAATCAAAATTTCCCATATCATTCCACGTCAAAAAAACTTCCCGTACCATCCATAAAAAAAGGGGCCCCATATAAGCAGCCAAAATTTAACTGGTAAGGTAGTTTGACTAGCGAGGTCAAAAATTTAACTGGAAGATACACTGAATAATGAATATTTCTTGTCAATGCCAAAAATGAAGGGAAGGAAAAGGAACGACAAATGAGGAGACCAAATTCATGAACTCCACCATTGCAAGCCCTTGAGATCATGTGAGTTTATTAATTTGAGGGTTTATATTTGAACATGGTTGTTTCCCATAGTGAAGGAATGGATGTGGCAGTGGAACATAAATGTGTGTATCTTCGATGTGCTCAACGAACATATCGTTGTTTTGTTTGGTGGGGCATTATTTTGGATATGGATAATGGGCGGTGATTTAAGTGTTTTATTGGAATTTTTAAAGTTTAAGAAAAATATGAGTTTTTTTAATACAAATCGCTACCTAGCGATTTAGCACCATCGGCGATTAAAAAATTAGTATTTTTTCAATCACAAATCACTATGTAGCGATTTGTGCATCTTAAAAATACACAGTGATTGAAAAAATACTAATTTTTTAATCGCCAACAGTGTTAAATTGCTAGATAGCGATTTGTATAAAAAAATAATATCCTAAATTACTAGGTAGCGATTTGTGTTGATGTTCAATTAAAAAAAATAACTGTTTGCCTATATAAACTCTCTTCCACGCTCATTTTCAAGCATGGTTTTGTTTTGTTAGAACACGATTTTGTTACAGACAGTTTTGTTTTGTTAGAGCAAAGTATGTGAAAAAGAAAAACTAGTGCTCAAAAAGAGAGAAAAAATGAATAGCACTATTAATATAGTAGTTTATTTTGATGGTAATGTGTTCACAACTACAAGTGAGGGTGTCACATTTGTGTGTGAGAGGCCAGTTTGTTTTTATATTCCCTTTACTTTTTCATATGCACAGTTAGAAGATGCACTTTGTCACTCTATAAATAGTGAGGCTCCAAAGATAGTTGTGGCAATTTGATATAGGTGTCCTATCTCACTTTTTAGCAATTTCATACAATACCAAGCAACTTCAATAATAAACGATGATGATCTTCAACAAATGTTCATGATACATCAGCCGTATAAAATTTCCCTTGTTTGGTTACTTCCAATTAACTGAAAATTGGATTGGAACGCTCTGTTTGGTTGCTCGCATAAAATTTAGCCCTTTCAGTGATTTCTACATGACCAAAGATTTTCTCTGTACATGAAATAAAACACTTGACTATCCACGTGTAATATCATCATTTTGACTGCCGAGTTTTAACTAGAATAATACTTTCAGATTTGTCCCATTATACTGTTTCAACTAGACCACTATAAAATTATGGCCAAGCCAAAGGTCTATTGCTTGGCATCGTAATTATCTTAGACTGAAAATAGGACGTTGCTTTATGGTATCCTTTTACTAAGGGGAAGAGAATAGGGATTGGTTATGGGCTTATGGCCAAACTTAAAAGAGACTTTAATTCAGCTACTCTGAAATATGGTTTTCACAGTCATGTCCTTGGCTTATCGAATTTCCGCTTTTAAATATTTGTGGGGAACAAAATCAATTACAAGAGAGATAAATAATCATTAAGCATGAGGTTAGAATTGAGGAATTTATTGTCTCATCCACCTTTTCAAATATTTAAATTTCAAAACGTTTAATCAAGATATTTCTATTAGTAAATAATGATGTAGATGATCCCACCTATTGAGAGGAGGTTGTGATGTTATTGTTGTTAATATTTTTTCTGATTTTGTTTATGAAGCTCATTTTTAAATCTTACCTTGAAAAAACAGTAGTGTGATCTTTCATTAGTTATATCAATATACTTGAACAAATAGGTATATAAAGAATCTCGCATGGCTAGAAAATGTGCACTTCATTGCAACGTATGATCACCCGCTACAATGTTTGAGGGTCTGTATCCTCACCGAGTAGAGCAAGCAATTCATATTAATATTATATTACTCAGGCATGACTGCAACATCTTCAAGGGTCGACACAAGGGTCCGCAGTGTTGGGAACAAACAAGGTCTTGATTGTAAGCATGCAAGACAAACTCCATCCACATAATTAAAGTTGCTAGCCGAAGAACTTAATTGCATTTCAAAAGTGACAGAGAATGCTCCCAATTTGTTTTTTTTTTTTCCTTCTGGAAATAAAAAAGAAGAAAGAGATGTATGAAATGTGAAAGATATTGTATATTGATTTGCTTGCATCATGCGGACTAAGTCTAGAATATTGCATCACTAAAGGAAATATTGTTCTCGCAATAGGTTGAGATTTTAAGTATTTTTATGAACGTAATGGTCAGAAAAAGAGAAAACAAATGTGATGAGATCCATCTTTTGAGATTGATGAGATGATTGAGATTGTCATTTTGTCACCTCGGCAAACTTTAATTTTAGTCTTCCTTTTTTTTTTTTTTTTGAACTACTGACGGGATTTCAATTGTATGCATAGCTCAATTCACATTGTTAGAACATGTGTATTTATTTTCTATTGTTTTTGTGGATTGTACACACATAGATATCAGTGCAACTAAATTATAATTAATGTATGCATCTAGAAAGAATTTTCAATATCAGAGAGGAAAGTGGCAAGGATAACATAATAAAAACTCGTCATGAAATACGAGAAAAATGAAAAGGGAGTTATGGATGTAACAAAAATGACTCTCTGGGTCAAAAGTATTCTGCTTTTAAAGAAAACAAAGGATCGAGTATGGAAGGATAGTTCAAAGGAGAATAATGGAAAAGGTCGTCTGGTCTGTTTTCAACTAGAAAAAGCAAGTGGGAAACCAATAAGAATGTTTATCTATTGTCAAGGAAGTAATGCTTCATGCCTTCATCACCATCTCTTCGTATTGGCTTCCTTTGTCACACTTGGCAGTATCTATGTGGACATTCCTTGGATACACACCGAGGAATTGACTATGTGTTCCGAGAATAAGCTAAATACTGAATTTGGTCATTTCTTTCTTTTTTCCACAAAATGTTGCTTGTTCTGTTTCCCTCTTTCTCTCTTCAATCCTCATCATGGCTCGTGGTGCTTGTTACTGTCGACTCTAGCGCCTGCTAATGCCAAAATGGTGGCTTTATAACAACAATGTGCTAACACAGTGTGAATGTCTGAATGATTCGTCTTTACCTGGCAGTATAATAATAGTCCAACTCTGTATGGTTAACAAATGTTGGATGAATTTGACTATTACTCCCTGCGTGCGTTCCAAAAAATAAGTTCATTTGTACAAATTGGTACATTAAATACCTTCTATATATAAGTCCATTGGACAATAACGTTTCATTCTTTCATTTAATCTTTTCCATGTTTTTGTCTTTCTTGCCACATAATTCAGAGTTTGTGTGCACAATAATCATTATGAAACAAATAAAAGATGAGGATATATAATGTCTAACACACACACATAATGTCTAACACACACACAGAGGTCCCACATCCTTACCGCATTTTGTGAAGATTATAGGGCAACTTTCAGCATTAGACCCTGATTAATACAAACATAATAATATAAACAAAAATAGAAGCCGGAAGAAAATTTGTAGTCTTTTGATGCAACTAATGCTATATTACAGTCCATCATAGGCAGAGAGTTGGTCTTTGTATGACAGATTGACTACATTCTCATTGTGGTTCCACATGCTTGTCGTCCACCAATAGGGGAAGTGATACTATTGAAACTCATGGTGACTCTCCGATCCTATGTTACTAAAGCTCATGTACTATCTTTTATTTCATGATTCATGGTGCATCAGCAAACAGTACCATCCGCCCCAAAAAGAGAACTGTGCTTGTTGGCCTATGGAATTGGAAATTAACTTTCAGCATTTTAGTGCCTCAGATGAGGCAACAGAGCAAAGCTCAATTGAGCCATAATGAAGCAACTCCTGTATCATCTGCTCTATATGATCATCTTCAAGAACTGGCTGAAATCCTTGCTCTGCGGCTTCAACTAATTGGCCTTCTTCCTCGACAACCCAATTCCCTTGTAGCCATTGCAGCTCCTCGTGCCTCTTCTCTGGCCACCTCAAACCCGTGTCCGAGCTTCCTCTGGCAACGGCATTGCCAGAGGCAAATGGGCTGGACCTGTGATTAGTATGAGCCCCTTGAGGGTGAGAGTGAGACCCTTTGTGTGGTGGCTGTTTCTGCTTGGCCATTTGAAGGGAAAGGGAAGCCATGTGACACTTGTGTAGCTTTGCTGTCAAAGTTGCAGAGAGGAGCTTGGATGAAGAGGAGTGTGGCTCATTGGGATTGTACGTGAAGTTGGTGCGTGCTTTTGGCCCGCACATGAGCCTCGCTGCTTCGTCATATGCTCTTGCTGCATCTTCTGCCGTTTCAAACGTTCCTAGCCATATTCTTGTCTTCCTGTATGTGATGATCAAGAACCAAACAACCAATGTTTAGTTTCAAGAAACATGAAAATTTCTCTGAATAGAGAATAAAAACTTGGTTTCAAGAAAAGACATACATGCTTTTATCATTAGCTAGCTAGGAAGTTAGAAATAAGTGAGAATTATTACAAAAGAGGGTGGCGAATTTCAGAGACCCAGGAGCCCCAGTGCCTCTGGCGGACACCTCGATAGCGCTGTTGGGGTCTAGCCATGATTGGAGCTTGCTTGTGAAGCTACCGTCTCTTGAGAATGAGAGAAATTAAGTGAGGTGAAGCGTGTTGAAGGTGGCAGCATACATACACACATTTATATAATAGTCTTTGCGCCTCCTGTTGTGTTGTCAATCTAGAAATGGGTCCACACAAAATGTTTGTAGGGTTTGTTTTCATTTCTCTCCTTTTTCAAAAATTTTTTTTTTTCAACATTGAGATATCCACTCTATCACTATTGAATGTGATGGTGGTCACTATAATCTCCACTTATTTATCACATCCAATAATAATAGGGTGAATATTTGAGTATTAGAATAATATTACTCTTTTTCTCTGGTGGGTAATTTTATAATTTCATTAACAATTGAATATAAGATATTATGTTATCTTCACTCTATAAGCAAGTCACAATTACAAAGTCTTCATTGCTAATTAAATATAAAACTAATACATATTTTATATTTTGTTTAGAGTTAGAGGCACGTTTTAAAACTAATTATATCTAGCTTTAGCAACTCCTAAGGGCCAGCAAATTAGCTATGCCTCACTTCATATCAATCTCCCAAGCTCTTGTCAAGGCAGGCAAGTATAAATTGATAGTTAATTAATTGCTTAAAAAAAGAAGAAGAAGAAAATATATAATTGTATATTATGTGCTATTGTAAAGTTTGACCCAAACTAAAGTGATCTGATGAGGACAAGTTTATGGGCCAAAAATATCTCGTTAAGTGTGAGCTTATTATGTGTAGATATTATGATTACCCACTTACTAATTTTATGATGGGCTGAATTAGTAAGGGTTTACAGAGTTATAAAAGGTTATGGTCCCAAAGTTATACGCACCCCTCTTTTCATGACACCCTATCATCAGAAAAGGGAGAGCCACCATCTCTGAAAAATACGTATCAATTTAGAAGGCCAAAAACCATAGACCTAATACACGAATCAGTTCCCATGGATGTTTAAGTACGCTTTCATATCTAGTCTTCTAATTTTATTGATTATTTAACACAGATAATCTTGGGATTATAAAGAACATGATTTCTAACATGAGCTAACAAGTGATATCAGAGCGGTACATGATTGAATCATTGAGAAATTATTGATTTTCCTTTTGTTGATATTTGGATTTCAATTTAGGCTTAAAAATAAAAGCTAAATAACTTTTGTTTGACACGTATGTTATGCCTTTGTTTTGTTTGGCTTTTCTTTTGGCATGGTGATGGGTAAAGTAGAAGAATAAATTATTTGTTCATTTGTAAATAAAGATTTGTCTTGTTGTTGACATTTGAAGTGCTATATATATATATAGAGAGAGAGAGTACATTACCTCTTTCTTTATTATAATTGTATTAAGAACATATGTATGTTTCAATTCTTGTTACATAGAGAATTTTGGTAACAATTCTACGAGTTTTGAAATAAGTTGACTGAAACAACATGCTACCAAACTAGCCTTTCTTGTCTAAGTCAATTTATTTTGAACATAAGGATGATTGTGAGCATGTTATTCCTGCGAATATTGGTTGGCCCAAAGGAAAACCAATATTTGGCCGAATTACATGTACACACCTGTGGTAATCAGTATGCGGTGACTGTTAGATTCTATGTGAATAATAAGCCGGTCCAAAGATAGGCTTATTGTTTGATAGGATTTATTATCAACATTTGATTACTACACAAATTATTCATGCTGATATTGATCGGCCCAAAGGAAGGTCTATATCTGGTCGAATTATATGCACAGTTATGGTCATGAGTATGTGATGGTTATTAGGTTCTATGTGGGCAATAAGTCGGTTCAAAGATAGACTTATTGTTTGACATAGTTTACTATCAATACTTGTGACTGTATTGAAAGTACCACTTATAAGTTGATATTTTTGTCCAAAGACTAAATATTAATGTTGTGCTAGGTATCTTGTGATGGGGCCTACCATTATTTGAATTCATGTGAGTATATTGTTTTGTTCTAATTTTAATATTATATATGCTTGTTATATCTGCCAATATCAGTCTGTTCCTATATTAAATGGGAAAAATTTTAAGGAATGCAAAGAGAACGTAATGATTGTTCTTGGCTACTTGGATCTGAACCGTGCACTAAGAATTGAACAACCTACTACTCTAATGGATAAAAGTTCCAATAAGGACTACAAAAAGAAAATGATTTTGAGGAAGGGGTTGTTAAAATTTCATGAGTCTTATGACCATGTAGTATAAAGTTACAAAAATATTCAAAAGTGATATGTCTGAAAAGGTATTTAGTTCCAAGAAATTTCTTAAGAAAAAGGTTTGTTAATAACAATAAGGCTGGAACAAGTATGATTTTATTGAATTTTTTTATGGGAGTATATCATGGAGATTTCTCATCATGCTTTTAAATTAAAGGCATTAAAGTTAGAGCTGTTTCGTGATATGTTCATGTATTTAGTTTTATTTTTTCTTTTGGCACAATTTATTTAGTCTTGGTCAATTATAACTGCCAAAAAGACAAATGGTCTCTTAATGAGTTCATGCTCATTTTTTTTATTATTATTGTATGTGTCAGAAGAAGAAATGTGTGAAAGTAAAAAAATAAAAATATTAAGAGTGTTCGTTGGCAAGTACCTTTAAGGACAAAAGTATGAAAGAAAAAGGATAAAGCTACAAATAGTTCGTATTGGAAGAAAAAGCAACATGAATAAATAAGGAATTTAGTTGTAATTTCTATTGGACTATTGGACTTATAAAGAATGATTGTGCCAAATATAACTTTTGGCACATAAAGAAATATATACTTCTTATTTTTATTTGTTTTAAGGTTAATTTTTTACATGTTTGGTGGATAGATTATGGTTCTACTATCCAGATAAGTGTGTATTAAAGAGAAAAGAGAAACAAACAATCACAAAGAGATTTGATATTTGCAAATCTACAGACGCCTTTGAACTTATATGGCCATTTGTGGATCATTCCATATATGGTTTCCTAGAATGATCAACAGCATTTTTGTTATTCATAGTCGATTTTTAAGTTATACATACCTTTATCTCATTTGCAAGAAGTTTGAATCACTGACATATTTAAGGTATTTAAAGATTATATCGAGGATTAAGGTAAAAGCATTAAGGTTATCAAATCTTACAATGGTAGTTAGTGCTATGATAGATATAATAGATCATGTGAACAATGTCCAAAATCATTTGCCAAATCCTTGGAAGAATAAAATGTCGTCTTATACTATACCATGTTGAATGCTATTTTAGCACGAATGGTGTTGGTTAAAGATGAAAGAACATTAGAAGATATAGTAAGAAGTATAATCAATTATACTATCCTACCAATTTCACTGTGGGAAAAGGCATTAATAGTTGCAGCAAATATTCTTAATAAGTAGTGACCAAAACTCCTTATGAATTATGGACTGAAAAAATTTTCAATATAAAGAATTTACACATTTGGAGTTGTTCAATTAAGGCAAGGCTGTATAGGCCAATTGAAAAGAAACTGGACTCAGGATATGGTCAATGGCTACTTAGTTTGGATAATTTGTATGGTCTCAGGGGCATAAGTTTTATGATCCCACAATTAGATCAATATTTGATATAGGAATGTTAGTTCGTTGAGGATATTGAGTTTGGGGGGAGAAATAAGGTTAGAAATAGTATTGAAAATTTCCCCAATAAAGATCAATAAGGTATTCTTGAAAACAAACTCAATAACCTCGAGAACAAATGCCATTAAGAAGATCCACTAGAGAAAAGAGAAGTGTGACTTCTTATCGTTATTTCATACTTCTCCAAGAATATAAGAAAGATCATGGATTGTTGGAAGATGATCCAATCAACTTCCATCATACCATGAAAAGTACTAATTCTCCATTATGGATTGATGCTATGAGTGAATAAATTTAGTCTATGAAAGATAATAACATTTGGGAACTCGTCCCATTACTTGAAGGTTTGAATATTATTGGTTACAAATAAATATTTAAAACCAATAGAGATTTTAGGGTAATGTAGAGAAATATAAAGCATGTCTTGTTGCAAAAGAGTTCACTCAAAAGAAAGGCATGAATTAAGAAGAGACTTTATAATTTCTTTTTATTTTCTAGAAAGACTCTCTTAAGATAATAATGATATTTGTGGATTATTTTGATCCAAGTTACATTAGATGGATATTAAGATTGTGTTTCTCAATGGTGACATTGATGAGACAATTTTTATGGTGTTATTAGAAAACTTTGTATTGAGAGATGCAAAGAATTTGGTTTGCAGGTTAAAGTAATCCATCTATGAGCTTAAACAAGTTCCTATCAATGGTATTACAAATTTCATCCAAATGTTATCTCGTTTGGTTTTGAGATAGATGAGGTTGATTATTGTATATGCCAAAGTTTAGTAGGAGTACATATATCTTTTGGTTTTATGTGTTAATAACATACTGCTTGCTAATTATGATTTAGTTTACATAAGAAATCTATGTGAGAAAAATTTAAAATAAAAAATCTAGGAGACATCTCTTTTGTATTAGGGATTTAGATGCATCAAGATTGCTCTTGATGTATTCTTGGATCATTACAGAAGAGCTGTGTTAAGAAGGTAGTTAAGAAAATTGGCATGTATGATTGTAAATCAGGATACACCCTTGTTACTAAGGGAGACATGTTCAGTCTCAATTAATGCCCCTAAAGTTTTTTTATGAAAATAAAGAGATATAGAAGATTTATTATGCTTCCATAATGGAAATTATAATGTATGCTCAATTTTGTACATATTTGGATACTGTGTGCATTGTTGGGATGTTAGGCAGATATTTCGGTAATACGGTAATGGATCATTTGATAGCAGCCAAATGGATCTTGTGTCATATTCAAAGAACAAAATCTCACATGTTCACATGTGGGAAGTCGTATAAGATAAGAGATCACTAGATATTCAAATTCCGACTTTACCAGATGCAAAGGTAATTATAAATCCACTTTAAGCTAATATTATATACTTGTTGGAAAAACAATTTTTGAAAGAGTGCTAAGCAAACACTCTTGCTTTTTTAATAAAGTAATTGTGTTTAAAAGCTTATTTTGAGGCATCCAATCATATAATATGGCTATGGAATTTTGTCACAAGGCTACAAATTATAGATGAAATTGAAAGAGCATTTAAGTTATCTTTGACAATATGTTAGTAGCCATATATTAAGAGGAGTACAGAGTGATATAAGTATCTATAGAGTAGATAAGCATAAACTCCATGGTTGCATATCCACTTACTAAGGGACTGACACCCAAGGTCTTCATGTGCATATTGCTCATATGAGTGTGATATTATGTTATATGATATGTTATATCAGTGGGAGTGTGTATTTGGATGCTCATATATGTAGACAAACCTTAAGTTTATGGATATTTTCTGTAGAAATAAAGTATTTGGTTTTATTTTTCACTTTGACTTATATTATATATGATCCCATAAGGAATAAGGTTGGACCAGTTAGAAATATGCATGCTAGATCACATTACATGCAATTTTCATGTTACACATCCATACTTAATCTATATCATTTAGTTGTGTTGATATATGTGACCATAGATGGACTTAGTTACGATACATGTGACAGAAGTCTCCTTAATCCTATATTAATATAATTGATGGATGAGATTGTTGGGAGATGTTTTGATCATGATAGAACATTTAGAGCTCATAGAGTTATAGTTTAACATACAATTTGGATATATATATATATATATACGTCCAAGTGAGAGATCGTAAGAATCCGTATGTGGACTTATATATATAATTGTATATTGCGTGCTATTATAAAGTTTGACCAAAATTAAAGTGATCTGATAAGGGCAAGTTAATGAGCCTAAATTATCTCGTTAAGTGTAAGCTTATTATGTGTAGATACCATGATTACCCAATTACTAATTTTATGATGGGCTAAATTAGAAACTAGGGTTTACAAATTTATAAAAGGTTATGGTTCTCAATTTATACGCACCCATCTCTGAAAAAATGCGTATCAATTTGGAAGGTCAAGAACCACAAACCCAACACACCAGTCAGTTACCATGGATGTTTAGGTATGCTTCGGCATTTAGTCTTCTAATTTTCTTAATGATTTAATATAGATGATCTTAGGATTATAGATAACATGATTTCTAACATGAGCTAACAAAAAATAAAAACACAATAATAGAATAACAAAAACAAAGAAAACTCTCCGACTGTATTTATGCGGTGACATCCATAGATTATTAAACGGCTGTGAGGTTTTTGAATACATAGGTAGATGCGTAGTTGAGGAAAATGTTTGGACACTCAGTTTGAGAAGGAGTCCATACTTTTTTACAAATAATCTCATGATTCTCCTCTATACGGTATGATATCAAGAAACTCTTGGTACGTATTTTGTATTATATCATTGAACAAGTAAATGATACGAGAGTTAACCCAGCCAAATTTTCTACAGTTTGTTAAAAGTAAATGATACTAGAGTTAACCCAAATCTGCCTTGACTTTTCGCTGTCACATACATGTCATCTGTTTGCGTATACATTTAAATTATTCACGTTCCAAAAAAATCAGTATGCAATTAGCTATAAATGAGACGGACAATATTGATATCTAAATTAAGAAGTATAGCAAGGTAGGGACTACATTTACGACCTTACAAAAAGAAGCAAGGATCGATGTTTGTATTATTGAACAAGTTAATGGACATGTGTACGCGGTTCACATCACAACTTTCTTGACATAGGAAACCTACCCATATGCCACAATGCAAGGTGATCGAAGACACACAAACCCATGCTTGATGTAATTTTCAAGCCCATCCTCTGAGTGTGTGTGTATATATGTTGCGGACTTGTAGGGTATAGCAGCTGCTATATTTGACCTTGCTCATTTTACTTTGGAGTATCAGGCAATCCAAGTTACAACATTGGTTTTGACAAGAAAATGGTTACTCATTGTTTTTATTTTTTATTTAAACACTTAAAATATTGATGTCTATTAAGGCACTTACTTTAAAATTATTAGATGTGATGTGATTGATGAAGAGTGTGAGATTTTAAAATAGATATTTCAATAGATACTCATTTTTTGTTATATTAAAATAATATTTTAATATTGTTTCCCTAGCTAGAGCGCTTAGGTCACTCTCACATGCTAAGCTAGTAATAATATAAGCCTTATCGACCACATACAATTCAGCTTGTGTTTGACTCGCGATCTAATTAAGTTGAATGTTATATATACTTCATCTCCACTCACAGGAGCTTGCGCGAGATGGGTATTATTAATTCTAAGCTAAAAGTTTATGTTAAAGGTTGTATTACATGTCGGGAAAAATTTAGTACTTGGATGCGCCCGTATTGGATGCTTTTCTAATTTAAAGTCTGCAAAATTGTTTTGACAGAAATTAAAATAAATATATATCGAATGCCATCCTTATTAAATCAAACAAAAATAAGATTTGTATAAATAAATGACTTAATCATATGCCATGGTTTGCGATCGAAATCATAAAAATAGAAAAATAAAACATTTCACCTTTTAGGCACTCCAAGGAACATATATAATATAATTACATACTACGTACGATAGACTACTATCATAAATGACACTGCATTTTTTGAGCATCTCTAATTTTATATATAATGAATTTCAGGCTGGAATTAATATGATAGCATACATACGTAGTGTGTGTACGTAACAACACAATGATAGCGTAAAAAATATTTAAATATATATCCAATTATATATTTACAGATGAATAAAAATATTTTATCAACTAACTGTTACAGTTTTGCCATAAAGATCTTATAAATATTAAAATATGTGATTAAATGATATTATGACACTCTAAAATCTACCTTTTTACAAATAAAATTTGTCTTAGGATAATGATAGGCATAAAATTTCGATGTATTGCAATAATCCTGAAAAAACTTAATATGACTTCCAAAGAATTTTGTATATATTATTTTACTGGCAAACTATCGATCCTTCCCCTAAAATAATTAAATAAGGTTCCAAAAAGACAGCATAAGTTATTTTAACTATACCACGATCAGATTGTCGGAAATATCAATAAGTCTACATGTCTTGTTTATAAACAATATATTTAATATTTAATTATTGTATATAACTATAAATTTTGATATGATGAGTATTCATATTTGTTTCAAATATAGGAAGGGTTAAAATTTTATTTCTCATATATCTTTTAATATCCAAGTTGAAAAAGTAAATTAATCTCATATACCTTTAATTTAAAAAGAAAACGATATTGATTTATGCTTGCTTGATTAAGAGCAGCTAGGATTCAGAAACTGTAAATGACTAATTGGATAACAGGAATGAATACATATAGCAAGAGATACTGTTTTCCATTTTAACAAATTACTCAACATCAATTAAAGAGACTAATTTTAATGAATTGATTGGTCAATCATCTAGTTTCAAATCAATCCAAAAAAAAAAAAAAATCATCTAGTTTCAATGGGAAGTAGTACCCATCTAGATGATTGATTGGCCAGTCACCTAGTTTCATCCGAGTGCAGGGCGTGAGACACGTCCATGGCTCTCATAGCTTTTAGAGTAAAGAATATACGCAAATGAATTATGTACGCAAAGCATTGTAGAAGACAAGCCAGTTTAATTTGATGGTCTATTCTATAGAATTATTCTTTTCCTATTTCTGGCTCATTGGTACATGCACATGCTATCCAAGAGACATATATTTTTGCGTGATAACTATTAATTAGTACCTTGTCCTGATATAGCCGCGGCTGCATAATATATATTATATACATTGTTGATGTCTTATTTAATTAGTTGTTTTTTCTACTTTCCCTTGTTATCAAAATGAAGATCTTCACGTCAAAAGAGGAAAAAAAAAAAAAGGTGACCATGTTTGTATGCAAAGGTTACAAAGCTAACCTCCAATGCAGCAACCATACACCGTTAAAGTATTTTTTTATTTTAAATTTTTTGTTTTGTTTTTTTTCTTTTACACATCTCAAGTGTGTGTCGAAGAGAAGTGTGTCAGTCATACGAGTACAAAATACATTTTCCAAAAAAAAAAAAAAATGAAGATCAAGTTCGCGAAGTTTGAACAATGATCTCTAAGTCACGCAAATTATAGTCACAAAACAGGCATAAGCCTGTGGAACCAATAAATACAGGACAGGACAATAAGTAAATAACAACAGCTTTTTAATTACTGAAAGAATTACGTAGAAGGTTAAAAAAATACAGCAAATTGGAATTAAGGTGCGAAATTTCATGGCTCACTGGCTTTGTTTCCCAAAATTTACCATATCCCAAATATAACATTCTATAGTTTGCGTCCAAACAGACGATCAAGCAGCGTCTTTTCAGCGTCCAGAGCATCCAATATATGATTCTTGCTAATATACTAATGTAATTGCTTTAATTTCTTATGATTCTGCAAATCAAGAAACTATGCTGTATTATGTTAGAGACGTGCAGAAGTGCTTATCTTTCTAAAAGACCAATGATAGTAACGAAATTGTACGATGGTGACTTCACCTTATCTCCAATTCCATCTTCAAAGCTGCTTTGAACGATAACGGTAAATGCCTTACAGACAAAGAACATTACTAATTAAAACCTGTCCCTTCTACAACAAACTAGATGAGAGGTAAAACTACTATACACTTTGAAGATCGGTGAATTTTACGTTGACTTTTAGCCCTTCTTGTTACTGTAAGCATCTAAAGTTTACACCACCGAAGTAAACAACATAAATAATTATTCGCATATAATAAAATTGTACAATAATATTACAATAACACTCATAATGTTATTTATTTTTTTTACATCAATATTCACTCTCACTAAATTCAAGGACAAAACATAATTATAAGTGTTGTTATAATATTATTATACAATTTTATTATACACCTAAGACTTAGATAACTAATATGGGGGCTCCGATGGCCCTTCCCTTTGTCCAAAAGCAACCGAGGGGAAAAATAAAAAATAGAAACAGTGCTTGTTAGGCCTCCTCTTGTGTTACGGGGTCTAAGGATATTGGAAATTACCAATCTCTTTATTGGACATAAAATAATTTTTTACTGTAAATCTGCGGCAAATAAAATTTCAACAGCAGTTTTTAAGCTTAACTAACATGTCTATCAAAAGGCTTGCGATGGTACTTTGGCATTTAATATCTCAAAAGGCTCTTTTATTTGCATGAATGTAAACATTTGACATTTGTCATAGAGATTTTGCAATTAAATGTCAAATGATATGCACTCAAGAGTTCGAATTGGAATTGCGAAAAGCCATTAATTATAGACATTATATGTAACCAGCCTTTATATTTTTCATTGCAATATGGAGAAATAAGGTTAATGTTTTTTTTTTTTAACTTTTTCCATTGAGCGCAGGGAGGGCCCAAATAAAGATAAAATAATATCTACATATACGTCACTGTATTGTCAGCCCGTATTTCACCTTGATCTTCACAGTTTTTACTCAATTAATTAAAGATTAGATTTTTTTTTTGATAAAAAAAGATTAGATTATTATTAGACATAATAATTGTACCTTTTATTTAGGTAATTATAAATCATCTTCCCCTAATAGAGAAAAGTAAACTTAGAACATTCGCCAATGTACCATTCCTCCAGAAATCCTGATGCCATTTGGGCGCAATGAAGTTGAATGGGAGATTTGAATAAAAAAAATCATAATTTCTTAATGCACTAGATAACTGCCGTGTCTGTAAAGCAGAAAATAACTGCTCTGTGATTTAGCATAGCAAATCATAATTTATAAAGATCGAAATTTTTTATCTGACTTGGAAAATATTTAGTATGTGAACTTATGAAATATTCAATCAAAGATCTAACTCTCTAGACAGTGTATTATTGGATGTCTGTGCAAAAGAAATATGTATATTGATAATGAATATAGTAAATTAAATCCAAAGTTAATAAATACAATCACAAAAACTAACAGATTAATTAAACAAAAAAATTATTTTGAGAACATAATTTTATATGGATATTATTTTGTCCCAAAATATAAAACGACGAGTTGAATTGTCAGGAATTTCATGATAATTAATTTACAATGAACCGATTTTATCTTGATTATGAGACTTTTTGCTGAGTCTATTACAAACACTGTAATCTTTAGAGGTGTTTGGTATTTTGATCACCCTATTTCATTCTCTAATGATATAATTTTCATGATAATGATGACAATACTACTTTGTTTTGTTTTTTATATATAATTTCAAATTTTTGTGAAAGAAAAAAAGATTTTATTATTTCCACTCTTTTATGTATAGAATCTTGAAAATGAAATAAATAAAATAAAAGAAAAAGTTTTGAGATAAATTTTAATATACTAATAGTATCAAAGAATTTTACATTATCATCTAATAGTAATTATATCCCTTTATTTTAAGACTTTTAAGGTAGTAAGTGGTTGAATAAAACACTTTTATTAATGTAGTAAGAGAAATGTTATTTTGACTCACACTACACACTCAAATCCACTATTGAATTGAATGTAGGCCTTATTTAATTTAGGTCCCACACCCGATCCAATGGTGGATGTGAGTGTGTCGACATGGTTTCCCACAAAGTGAGAGTTAAAATAACATTACTCAATCTAGTAATACATGGTTAGATGATTATATAAATTCTTTATGTTGATAGTATATATAAATTAAATCCACATTATTTTTTGTAATTAACAGAAAAAATATATGACTACAAATGTAAAAACTAAAAGGAAACTAAATATACTAAAGATTTATTAACAAACCTCTTACAGCTTGTTTGGTTAACAAAAATGTTACTATTGTGTTAAATATAATTGGGCTGGACAAAAATGATATTGTTTAGTTAGCAATTTTATTGTCACTAATAGTACTGTGCATTGAAAAGAATCAATTCTTTCTTAAGCATCTCATATTAGCTTTTACTTTTAAAAAAAAATTACTAGGATCATTTTACCCATATTTATGTCTTCATTTTATAAGGCTTATATCTTGGTTCTCAACTAAAATATTACTATTTTGTTTGGAAAAAAAAATGTCCATTTTAGTTAAAAAATAACATTTTCAAACTCACTTTTTTGACATTATTCATAAATATAAATCAATTCTTTTAACATCAAATTCTTCAATATCAATTATTTGAAAAACATAATTCTATTAAAATCTAAATCAAACATACTCTTAATTATTTGTAACTTTTTATCATTATTTTACACTTCACTTCTAATTATGTAATTTAGATGGGGAACAAGTGGTTTTCAGTGTCAGTATTCATCAACCAATCGAAAAGGTAAGATTACGCGTGCTTTCATATATATATATATATAGAAATCCAAAGCAGCCAGTGTATCATTTTCAATGAGAAACTTTCGATGGCAATAATACAAGTTCCTTTCTTCACGTATGCTCAAAGATGAATTCCCGGCTAAAAACAAAAAAAGCTTTGATTATCGTCCGTCCACCAACGCATCAGAAAGGCCTATACAAGATTTCGAAGGCAATAGATGAATAGTGGACTTCGAGTCGTGGAGTGGGTCACATTTGATATTTACATTACATTAACCTCATTTAAATTAGCCATTTCTCCTGCAGTGCATTTCACTTTCACCAGCTCGAACTTTGCCTTAAACAGTGCAATCTTATAATATATATTGGAACGGGACCTAACCGGAAATAATCCAAGATACTAATAATGGGTATGCATGCTGCACACTTAACACTTTCGTTCCTCTCAATCTCAATCATTTTTTTAAAGATTCTTAGAGGGATGCTATAAGAGTTGTGTTATTTATACTCATTTCGCATGGGACATTGTGTCGACTCACATTTTATCCACCATTAAATGGGGTGTGGACCTCATTTAAGTAGGGTGTATACTCCATCCAATGGTAAATAAGGTGTGAGTAGACATGAATAACTTTTTTCATGCTATAATTAACTGCTAAATTACCATAGTTTATTTTCTATTTTGGCCAAACATATGCAAACACTGCTTCAAAGGTTGTGGTAGTTTGCGCAGGAATAATGATCACATAAAAATATCATGTTTTGCAAAACACCCCACCAAGTCAGCAACTAAACCTCTTTTGTATTTCTACACATAAATAGGATTCAGGATAAGGCCCAACATATAAGCATGTCACATTATCATTGAAAGATGATCCATGACACAGGGATACTCTCTCCTCTTAATTGCATTAACACATGCTTTTGTTGCAGAGACTCAAGTCTTTATGGTTATACATGTACGTGATATAAAAATCGAAGGAAATACTGATGGCCTGAAAAATAGAAGTGAATCCATATCATTTTCTCATTGCATTCTGTTGGTGAAATGTATAGTACTGCTGCTGACTATTTTTTATTTTTTTCGTGGGATTGCAGCACTTCCATATGACGGATGACGCGCGTGAATATGGTATACCATCACCTCTCAGTGTTCTACCACATTAAATCTTAACCTGCGAGCGCCTTTCTCCACAGAAAAGATTTCCAAGGCCCAGTGGGCCGGATTGCTTTGGTTTGGGTGGATATGGGGTGTTTTCTAACCCAACCCCCTCATTCCAGTAATGTCTTGTCGGCGTGATATGGTCGAATAAGTTTGATGAACTGACCAAAAATTATTGACCAAAAAGCTGACAAAAAGGAAATGTTTGATAAGGAAAATAATGCGCATTACATTATTTAGATAAATTTCCTCGCATTACTTAGGTGGTGTTTAGTTTTTGTCCTAGCTCATTGAAGAGAGAGATAAGAGAGATGATAAAGACAGAGACACAAAAAACACTCTCTTTATATCATGTTTGGTAGTGTAGTATAAGACATGATAATTGTCTTTGTATCTTATTTGGAAACATAGGGACAAGACAAAAAACTATATGATAAAGACAATTTCATTACTTGCCCACGTTGCTGGACCATCGGACCACCAACTGCCTCCACCAGACTACCCATATAGTGAGGACAATGAGGGAATTATAATATATATAGGGATATTATTGAAAGAAAAATATTAAATTTTTATCTTCATGTCCTGTCTCAGCTATCTATCAATTCTGGAGGTATAGAAAAATTCTATATTTGTTTATGTCTCCACAATCAAACAAATTTATATATTTAGTATTTTTGTATTATTGGTCCTGGGACAGAAATCAAATATTACCTTCGTTATCAATTATGTTGTTTTTATTTTAGCCAAACAAATTATTTTATCAAATCACACCAAAAAATGATTTTATTTGAAAATAAAACCTTGTGTTCAATATGTATCCATTATTGCTAGTCAAAAGTGGTAGTTAACATCCAGCTATGTTGACGCCTATAAGTGCCTAAGGAGGGAAAAGAGTAAACGTCCAAATAGAAGGAGTCATTAGCCCGCAATAACACAAACTGTATCCAGACTTTGACAGGACCAATCGTCTAAAGTCCATGCCTCTCACATTGCTTGCCAACTTAGATTTATGAGCATTTGGGTCACGTAGGATGAATCGGGACAATAGTCACTGTTTCATAATCTACATCTTGGACAGTGAAAATGATTAAAGTTAAAGTTGGTTCCTTAAAACATTACAATTATTGTGCCCTTCATCTCTTTTTTTGGGGCTTTGGATTATTCCCTTTTTCTTTTTTTTCTTTTTTTGGGTCTGAATTATTCCCTTATTCTTACTTGTGTTGTAGCATTTGAAGCCGGAGGCTCATGGATTTGTCCGCCGAGCAGTCAAGCCTTCCAAGAGTCCATGGTCGACGGAAACAGTCAATGCTAGTAGATCAATTACACAATAATCATACAGCAAGTCACATGGAAAGTGAAAAAAACAAAAAATCTTTCAATTTGAAAATGTGTTTTCAATGTCCTCTAAACTCAATATATTGAAAAAAAAAATGCCTTCTACCACACTAGCGCGACTTAGGGCATCAGTATTCGTATATATAAATATTTTTGAAAACAGAGATATCAGTGCATTAGAATTTTTGTTTTCTGTTTGAGTAATCCGCGATCATAATTGTTTTTCAAACTTACAACTTCGAATAACGTAAAATCAGGGTGCCTGCAAACATCTTTTATTACTTTTTTGACCAAAAATTGCAAATTAAAATCAGAAGTAAATTAAAAAGTGTATCCCCTTAGCCTCTCTCCTCAATATTATATATACTTATATATATATATATATATATACACTAAAACAAATAAAGCCTCCGGGATTCTTGCAATCCTATCATCTTTGTTGATACCTTTGTACGATCATTGGAAGAAAAGAATGAAAACTATAACATTTAAAATTGAAAATCAAATCTGCTGCTTTTCTTAGTTAGAGGCGAGCAACTTCTGTAATTAATAGGACGAAAGAAAGAGTTAAAATTTTCAGATTTTGCACATCAAGATGAAGAGGCAGGAATCAAAGGCGAAGATGGAGGACGGGGACGCCTGGTTCTACTCCTTCCCCTGCGCAGTATGGGGGTTGAAGCAGCTGGGGTGGATGATGATGAGGAAGAGGATGTTGAATTTGAAGAGGGAAGCTTGTTATTGGTGTCACTTGTTGTTGTCGTTGATACTTGCTTCTCTCCTTCACTTTGCTTCTCTTCTATTCTGTGGTGCCTAACTCTAGTTGAATTCAAAGTCACCGGCAGAACACAATTGCACAAAAACCCTGCATAATATAAGCCAACTAATCAGGTGAAGACATTTAATTGTGAGGACAAATAATTTAAACACACATAAATGGAAAAAGATAAGGGAAGAAAAAAGAAATACAAATGCAAAGAGTATTGGTGGCAGGCAGATAACACATCTGTAGTCATTATCATTTTAGCTTTACACAGCAATTCATTACGTGACAACAGGGTGCAACTTGCCAATCAAACACAACTAAATGATCATAGTTTGTCTCAACTACCCCACATACATTATCTGACTAAGGAATTAAAAATAACTCTTTTTAGTATTTATTGGCCTACTCTCCTCATTCTTGAACCGAGGTTATCAGAATAATTTGTTAGTAAAACCCATTTTATTGTCGCTGAGTAGCTACATTCTCCGATAGACACAATCATTTACTCATCCCTAACCAACAACATAAAGCATAACTCATTGTCCAAATAAAAAAAATAACAAAGTAATAAAATTTCACCAAAGATGAATGCACCATTATATAATAAAAGGTTCCAACTTCTAAAATAGGGAAAGTATTGCAAAAATCACTATTGGTTCAACTTTTAAAAAGTATTGAATTATGTTTAAACAAAAATTTGTTTATTGTAATTTTGCCCTGAAAATATGGTTTTGTGATTACAAGAACTAAAAGATTACAGGAAGGAAAATCTCAGGCAAGGGAAGCAGATTAGCAGATCAATAACTGAAACAAAAATAGTCCATTTTGACTGTGGTTTGAGAATTAGTAATCACAAACAATTAATTAATAAGTAATTAATGAATGTACCTAGTCTGGCAAGGCGATTGACCCAACTGGGAATAGGATTTCCGGTGAGCCTAAGAGAAGCATGGTTGCAGAAATGGTTGCAGTTCTTAGTGATCAAGTTGTAGGCATTCCCTCTGTACTCTCCGCCGAGCTCCTCCATCACTGCCCTCACCTCACTGGGCCCCATGTCCGTCTTCCCAATCACCACCGTCTTCCTGAACCTGAACCCTTCGCACCTCTTCGGTTCCCCTTCGAATATCCCCGTCGACGAGTACTCGTGCGCCCCGAACGCGTACTCTACGCCGTGCACTGCACCCACAACAACAACAAGTTATAATTTTCGCAGATCTGAAAAATGTCTCTTTCTAGATTCGGGTTTTCGAGAGAGAACGAACCTTGCACCCCTGAATGGTACACTCCTAGTCCGAACCAGTAGGCGTAGCCGTTGATGGGGGTGAGATCGTACACGTTCAGGTACACCGGCTCCGATCCTGAACCATCGCTTTTTCCGCAGCTCTTCCCGCACACCATTTCTGCAACGTCGTTTATGTGCTACGCCACCTTCATTTTTGCGTATCGAGGTAGCAGAACAGAGCACAATGGCAGACGAAGGAGGAGGGGGTCTTTCCGCTGAGTGTTTTTAAAGCTATAAACTTTTCCCAATTGGGTATCTGAATCTTGATCAAGAACAAGAGGGAGGGAAAGAGCAGCTTCTTGTACCGGCGGCGGGTGGTGCCGCAGCAGCGTCCCTGTTTGCTCGGACCGTGGTTGGTGTTATGTAGATCCGTGTGTTTGTACATGAGTGGGCTCTCTCTTGGAGCGAAATTACGGTTCTGCCTCCACTTGTACTTAGGATGCTGCTAGCAGGATCTCATCTCATTCTTCATAAAGAGAAAATAATATTTTTAAAAACTCCCTCTTGGTACAAAGAAGGCAAGCGTTGCTCATAATTATGTTGTGTGGTGTGGGTGGGGTTTCGTATTATGCAATTGATTGATGATAATATATGATGTTGATGAACTGTGATTTGGGAGTTTTGATTTGAAAGTAAAGAAAAGGGGGGGGTCAATTATGATTTTAGTGGGGAACATGGATGGGGCCCAGCGTAATGATATGGGTTTAATTAACTCATTAAAGAATTATTAATATTATTTTAAGTGCGTAACTTGAATCTTGATCATTCACAGTCCAATAAGATTGAAGAGGACAGTAATATATCAGTAGATAGAAAGAGACCGAGCTTGACCTGTGATGTGCCCTCACGTGGTGTGCTAGTAAATAATTAGACCAACTAATTCTAGTCGCATATGGTTCAGAGTGGCGACTGTGTTTTCTCAACAGAAATGAGATATTCTGGTGAGAATTCAGCAGTGTGAAGGGTTTTGAAGTTGGAACCTTGAATAGTAAAATCTAAAAAACAATGTTCAATGTTCTCAAGAGGTTGGTTCACATTTTATTTTACGTTGTCATAAAACATTTTTTTAAAAATCAACGTATCTTTGATTTTTGGTCAATTTAATCAACATATCAACCAAGTCCCTTTTTGGTCTAAAATCATAAAATATTTTGAGTTAAATGAAAAACGTGCCTCGCTGGTCCAGTCAACTCATATTTTGGGCTACATAAGGCAAGTTGGAAAAAACATGCATGGCCCAAATCCCCTGTGACAAAAAAAGAAGTACAGATCTATACTCGGTAACATGAGGCAGTATGACTCAACAAGTTCGAATCCTCACTCGACCCCAAAAAAAAAAGTTCGAATCCTCAGACCAAAATTAAAAAAAAGTTCGAATCCTATCCTCGCTGCTTAGCATTTCCGATGAAAAATGTAAACAACTAGAAATTTTGTGTTTTTATACGAATAATATGATAAATGTGCTGACTCTTCAATAAATGAACTATAATTTCTATTTAATTTATTCCATCCACAAATAATTTTTTTAACTATTTTTATAGCATTACTCTTTAACTATTTTAACTTTCCCACTCGCTCACATATCTCATAAGCGATCCTAGTTCATGAGGAATTCGTATTTAGCAGTATCTATCATCATTTATTGGACACTTGGGTAATTGTTTCAGACGTGTAAAAACATTTTCAAAGAGCGATGTATATTTTTTATTTTTTTAATTTTTTGGATATTAGCGCGGTGTATTTTTATCATGGTTCCCACATCTTGAAGCTGTGTTAAATGATGATTCGCGTATTTATCATATGATACTCTTAAATAACGATAGAGTAGAGTCCATAAAATGGATGAGGTCACTCTTAAACAACGACAGAGTAGAGTCAATAAAATGGATGAGGTCAAGTCTTTTGTTGAAAGGAATCAACGAGTTGGATTTTCAGTGGTTCAGATGAGATGTCTGATGGGCCAATATCAGTATGTCGTTAGTTTCGGCACTGAATCTAAGGTATTCATCTTTACTATTATTAACCGCTTCGTTAGATTTATAGTAGTTGGTGTTGGTGGAAATTTATACCATGATATGGAATGGCTCTCCCTTTACCACATTTGATGGAAATTTTTTCCCCACTTTGAAAGTGATAACTGTATGTATTCAGTGTTATGATTGTGACGATGTCAGATGTCTAGTTTACATATACAGATGAACATTGAATTGTAATGAGTGGTGAGAGGTGACAATTGATGACTTAGCCAATAGCTGAAAAATGGGTGTAAATGCGTAATTATAAGTTGCGAGGAGCATGTAGTAGATATTTGCTTAAAGGTAGCGTATGGTTGGTTTGGGTTTGTTGCAAAATAATGCCCTGGCAGAGATTGCTCACATAACATTGAAGCGTCATTTTCCTTTCATGTGCCGCACCAAACTAAGTTCATTTATTCAGATAATTCTTTCTTATCATACGACTATATATGTTTATCTAACAAGGCGTCTTAAGCTTGAGATTCATTATGTTTGATCTCAATTCATTTCCAAATACTGAAAAATTCTGAAAGTGGTTGTGATCTACGGCCTTTGGTTCCGTTAGAACTTGCTTTGCTGCGATATTATGGAGATAACAAAGACCTCGTTAATTAGTGGGAAACAATGGGCCTTATTGATTTTGATTAGTACCGATGACGAAAATCATATTAATTTGTTGTAATATATGTTAATTTCACACTATGTAACTATCCAAAATTGAAGTTTGTGATGCAAAACTTGTCATATCTATTGCAAGAATGTAACAAAATTGTCGCGTCATAAAATCTGCATTATATGAGGCTAGCAGTATAGTATAGTAGTAGTAACATTGAAGTCTTGAACTAGCTTGTTATTAGATGCAGAGAATAACAAAAACAGTGCGTGTTTCGCAGATGAAGTGAATCAAGCGTGATTACAGGTTAATTTATTTTACAAAAGGGAAGTATGCTAAATACTTAATCTTTAATCTGATTTGCCACTGACGTGATAAAGGGAATACATTGCATACAAATGGAATAATAAAAAAGAAAGAACTATTAACTAACAACATACACAGTCTCAGTAGCCTAACTGAGATGTTGATGTCAAATCAAATTTCATAGCCTATCTTTCTCATTGAAGATGACTGACAATCTGGAGCTTGATTATCATATAAGATCTTGATGAATAAGACGCAGTTTTCGCTTCAATTTGCACAATGATAGGTCCACGTGTTTCATATGTAATTGGTGCATTTTAAAGTGCTTCTTTCTTGGTCGAGAGGCAAAATTAAATAAAGGTTCTAAATATTTTAGTGAAAAAAATGGTGAGGTGAAGACTGAAGCATGCTACCACAAGTAAAATAAAATAGACAGCCCAACTGCGGCGATACACTTGGCAAGATGATGCCAGAATCAGGGTATGACAAAATCTCAGATCCTACTGTCGCTTCAGCATATCCCCTGCTAGTGTTAGATAACTATGATTAATGATTATTAACTGTCATAATGGCTAGGTTTTCAGTTACTTTTTGCATCTTAAATTCATCAAACAACTTATGTTTAATGATTAATTAATGAGACTAGGATGTAGAGATGAGGCAGATATGGACCCACAGATTCGTGGGTACTCAGTAGTCACTCCCCCTTAGATATCTTCTTGTAGGTAAGAAATCATGGCAATGAAGATTCAATACTAGATAAATAAATAGTATTTCTTTTATAATGATGTGAAAGCAGAGCTGAGTGTAATTGTGAGGCTTACTTTCACATTCACATGGCTTGCCTCACCTACTTATTTGATCCCAATAGAGAAGGTCTATTTCTCCAACTGCAGGTGGGTCAAATTAGGGGTCACTGAAACAATCACAGCCATTGAATTTGTGTACATTCGGTGGACCTATCTTGCGGAGGAATTAAAATAAAAACAACGACGGTCACTAGCATCCAAATTCTACACGGACTGCAACTGTCACCCAAGATGTGAGACACATACACCTTGGTCCGAAAATAGTCCCAGGTTGACAAATAAGTGCACTGTCAAATGTAAATAATATCAAAGAGAATCTCATTGGACATTTTTATTTTTTCTATTTTTTTAAGTTCGACTGAGAAGGGAAACTGCTAGAACCATAGAGTATTACAAATCTAAATTATGGGAGTAGAAGATGCGCGTAGTACCCAATAGTAGCATAGAATAAAACAACGTAGAAGCTTGACCAAAATATATATAAAATATCAGTAGTGAAGTAGGATCAGCTACATTTACTAATTCTCCTAAGAGCAACGAATATTAATTATTTTGAAATATGTACCCGTATGAATCTAACACATGAAGAACATAATAATTCTTTTTTAAATGAATTTTACACGGCTAAAACCATTGAAGGATTGCCTCCGCAATTAATCGAGAAAGTTTTGCTGCATTTAGCTTCAAAGTTAGCCTAAACTTCCCTACCATGAGTCCGAGCTGTTGCCATGAGCGTTTGATTTGGATATATGCTACTTACTACAAAGCAAAATTAAGTTTGATGGAAGTTTGGACTTCCAAATAAACCCAAGCAGAATCCATTAGCAGTAACACGGATTACAGCAATTAAAATTTGTATCATACATAGAGTCTGATAAGTATCCGAAATGAATTTAGTACAGCTGCTGCAACTAGAGATGCATAAGCAATTGAGCACAACAGAAAGAAAAGGAAAGAAAAAGAAAATGAAACGCTCTTAGTCAACAGAGATAAGGCACAAGACAGTCAATATGGGATATCATCACATGAAGGGGTGGCCGCTAGCTTAGAGTTTGAGGGACAAGTCAAGCTTCTGCAACTCCTCTTGTTTCGTACCATTCAAATGGGTAATACCACCCATTCCCAACAAGAAGCCTCCAAATTCTTGTGGCATCAGCTTCCCGATTGCTGGTTGTGAATCCATAGGCCTCCTCTGCCACAAATGGTAACGGGACAAACCAAAAAAGGGTGTTTGATAAGAGGGTTTGTTAATCATAGAATGCACCTGAATTCCAAGTGATCTGTTATACGAGCCATGCAGAGGCAGAGAAGCCATGCTGATACTGGGGTACCTCTGTCCAAAATCAAGTGGAACCGCAGCGGCTGCTTTAGGTCCTCTTTTTGCCAAAGTTCTTTCACGCTTATGTGCATTCTGGTGTCCCCCAAGTGCCTGTGAACTATAAAACTTTCTCTGGCAGTAGTTGCATGAGAACATCCGGGGCTCCAGCTCATTCCCATGAGTATGACTAGATTCTGAGGAGTTGTTGGACGAATTCGTATGGAAACAGTTGGTGAGATTCAATCCTGGCTTTGTGTCATCATGACCTGATGAATCTTTACTAGAGAGACTTAGATCCAGTAGAAGAGGTGGAGCTGAATCGTGCTGGTGTTTTTCATCTTCCTTCTCTGTTTGGTTATGATCCATTGAAGGAACCTGGTTTGAGATGTTCAAGCTTTCAGATGGACATGGCTCTGGCCTTTGAAAGTCCATATGGGAAGAAATCTGCCAAGATTTCATTCTTATGGCATTACAACAACAACAAAGATGAAATTTATAACCGATGCACTGTGCTATATCAAGAAGTAGACATCACTTTATTACAGTTACAAGGTCTTAATAGTTAATATAGCAAAGACCTAGAAAACAAGACATCCGTTTATGTGATAGTCAGGGAGTTGTGTCAATGCGTTGCATAATAGTTTATATCAATTCAAATTAAGTGTAATTATCTATCAATATTATTTTTTTCTCCATTATTGTCTCCTTTCTGATCAATTTCTGATTAGGTGTATTATGTACTAAGAAATGATGATCTGTAACGAGTAATAATGATGAATACACATTACTGCAATTTAATTTGAAAGGACCGAGAGAGAATAAGGGAG
>JAVHNL010000434.1:0-25000 GCA_031216105.1 Dalbergia cultrata | reverse complement strand
AGATTAAAGCTGATAATGAACTCTAGAGCAAAAGCTTGACCATATCCTCCCGAAGGAATTGTGACTCCACCACTCATGAAGGGGTGAAAAACCCCCTTTAGAGCAAACGCAGCACATACAGATGCCATTACTTGTGCAACAATATACATAGGCACCTGCAATAATTCCTTATTAATACAGAAAATTATTAAAGATACCCACTAGTTTTTACGTATCTCAAAGTTAGTTAATTAGATTGGAAGAAACATTTAATTAACAGCGATGAGCTACCAAAGGAAAAAAAGGAAAGCTGGAAAAGCGTGTTTAGTTACATTACATGCTTCCATGGGAAGTGCTTTAAGGCAGCAAAGGAAATGGTGACAGCAGGGTTGAGATGAGCGCCGGAGATGTGTCCCGTGGAGAGGATCACCACCATAACCGCAAGGCCAGCGGAAGCTGCACATCCAATCAGGGTCTCTGCCCCTTGTGTCTTTTGGTTCACAATGGCTGTGGCTGTCCCCGCAAACATCAGAATGAACGTCCCTATAAACTCAGCTCCTACCTGCAATTGCATGCGTGCATGTTTTGGAAACCAACCAACCAAAAAGTTCACAAGTGATGAAATGAAAATTATGACGAAATATAATGGTGCAATTTTTATGTATCTATCTTGAATTCTTGATTTATATGTAATATACAAAGGAAGAGAAATTAAATTTGAGGTGCGTAATTAATCAGTTGTAATTTGTTTGTGTTATTACTTATATACCTATACCTTTCTTGCAAGGGGGACGGGAGGAGGTGGCAATGAGCAAGAGACGTTGGGCAATGCTCCGTCTTCTAAGGTCCATTCTTGGACGCTGAAACACTTGCAGTTCTTGAGGAGGGACTTGTTCTTATTATTTCGAGTTCCACCAACAACACCATTCCCTGCGGTCCTAAACCCGCCAAAGAGAGGACCGCCAGGAGTACCCGGCGTTGCAGGTGTTGAAGGTATTTCCTCATTATTATTCTCCATCTGATTTCTTTAAACACCTACCCTTTAATTAAGACAACAGTATCGACACTACAAGCCCAAAAATTATATAGTACAGAGAGTGAAGGGTCGATCGGGAATATTATAGCCAGTGTGCACTACGCAGGTTGCTATTAGACTAGTTGTCTGTCTCTTTGCAATGACAATATTGCTTAAACTGTCTGGTATTTATAGCAAGGCCAAGGGGGGTACGTAGTTGACTTAGAGAATCCCTTTGGAAGAGAGAGAAAGCAAATTAGTGGTTGAAACTGCTGGCCATGAGAATATATATATATATGAGATATAATAAAGGTAGCTGCATGTGGCTATGGAAAGTGGAAGCTAAGGTGGGACAATGCAGGGATTCTTGAATATGGGACTTCCCAAAGGGACTTTAAATATTAGGCATCATATCATGTCAATAATAGTTTCCTCATCGATCTCGATCTACCCTTAACTGTATGTACCTTCATTTTCCATTTCCCTTTCCTTCTTGTCCGTCCCCAGCCCCGTCTTTCATTTATGTTTATATGTAGCAGCCTAGCTATTCCCTCAACCACTTGAAGTGCATGCGTACGTGTGTGGTTGAGAAACCAGTCAACTTGATGAAATTGCTAGCTAATAACGAGTCGGGTTCTTTTTTTTACATATGGTTGCATAATTAATAATTGATAAGATCACTCACGATTCGACTGTGAATTGCATGGTTGTTAAACACTGTTAAATAATGGGCCAACAAGTTTTCTTTTCCCCTATCCAAAGGGAGGGGGAAAAAAACTCATAGAGAATGAACTTAATTGCAAACACAAGAATAATTTCTGTTTCAAATGAGTTATATAGATATATATATTTGTTTACTTTAACAGTAAGTTTTAACATACTCCCCATTTAATAATATTTAATCTAAATGTACATCAACTAAATTATAAAAAAAAATTGTCCAAAAGAATCCATTAATGGACTGATCAATTAAAGCATTTTTTTTCTTTTTGTAGTTATCATGTCCAATAATGCATCTTCTTCAACACCATTCATTTCCAATATATATTTGCAGACAAGATAATATATTAAAGCATGCATTTTGAAAAGTTCCTGTGTCAAGGAATATGTTCTTCTTTAAGTGTTTACGAATTTACAAGTGGTGAGATATATAGAAGTTAAAACTCACAATAACTATTTTATATTGTTGCTATCTGGTTCTCTATGGAATTGACGATGTTCGTGTGGAAAAGATACTATCGTCAAAATCGTAAAGTATTAGAAATGATGGTGGGGCGGCATGAGGAGCAATGCTAGCTAGCTCGCTCATATAAAACAAATCCATTATGGACGATGATATGAGTGCAAGTTTTAGGACTTTACTTCGTTAGAAGGGTGTAATTAGAATTTAAGAAAAAAAAATCCACTTTAATGTCAAAACAAACGCATGCTCACTTTAAGGTGGGGTTGGGGGTGGGGAAGGAATAGAGGGTTCTACGGCCACACCAAAAGGTTCGTGAGTGAGTGGCATGCTATCTTATTCTTAAGTGAAGTGTTCAGATTGTTGTTACTGCTTATGAATCAGCATAAGGAACAGTGAAATTTATGTCTGAACCACATTTTGCCAAGTGAAATACCCAATCATGTAGGGGTAGAGTAGAGGAGACCCTAAAAGTGTCTCCAAGTTTTCATGTGATAGTAGGTGGCACAAATTCTCAGTAGTGATTGGAACATTTGTGGTTGTCTTCCTCGCTCTGTCCCTTTTTGACTCTCAGAATGGGTGATCATCAAGAGAAGCCTCTCAGCTTACGGTTCTTGTGTCACTCAAGAGTTGAAGTACCAGTTTGGTTTCATTTAACTATATATATATATATATATCACATTGATGCATGGCTGATGTTTCACAGCAGCTTAAATTAGCTGATCGATTAACATTGAAAATTAACAAGAAATACTAGAATAGAATTGATAATTAAGAAGAAAAAAAATGGATGAGTATTATTAATTTTTTTATCACTACCTTCTGGCTTCTTTATATCTTTTACAACTCTAAGAAATTGAATTGGACGCCAAGGGAATTAGATGGAACGTATTTGAGTCTGGGAGAGCTAAACTGTGCCAATTCTATATATTGTTCCACCAAATGGTGTGTGTGTGTAGCTGAATGGAAGTGGCCCTCTCAAAAGTGAAGAGGACTTCAAAGAGAGAATGCATTGCACTTGGATGTTGAAAGGTGGGACTCAGTGAACAATGAAACTAAAATGGTCAAAATGGGTTGGCCTTTTCTATCATTTTGTCCTCCACTTATTCCACACTGCATCAATTGGTCAACTCACTCCACATATAGAATTCTGCTAGCACATGTCACATAGTATGGTGTTTAAATATGTACCGCTCCTTTCCTTCTTTTTCTTCTCTCATGGCTTCAATAATGTGCTTACTTTAATTTTAGCTAATCATGTTCTGAATCTAAACGAGATTTGGTACAAAGAAGACGTCTTAAATGCAGTAAAACAACGATTAGCACTCTGTACCTATAAAAGAAATTGTAGATACTGCTGGTGCAATTCACTAGTAAAGGAGAGACAAGTTTGATAATGCTGCATGTTCATTATTATAAATCACAGTTCTTTGAAATGGGATAAACCACGGTTCTTTGAAATCGGATCTATTTTTAACATATTTGTAGTGCTAATAAAGTTGAACCGGCAAGCAAACCCTTCACATTTCATCATGTATGTCAAGATGGCCCACGCAGGCATTTATTATCTGTTTTTTTGCACTTGAAGGAAATTCCCTGCTAATTATGAGTTTTGGGGTTTGAGTGGAGCGAGACTCTGAAGATTACTTTTCACTGACTTGGACAAGAGAAAAAAGTACTGGTTCTGATCGCTCCGCACTTTGCTCTTTCTTTCATTGGATTCATTGGAAATTTAGAACCAAATGGGGAAAATGGGAAGTTTTATGTCCAATCCATAGGCAAGCATATGAGTCAGTTCACATTTAATAGTATTAGCAGTTTGTGGTTCAAGTTCAAGTGCTTGACAGTTGACACTGACTCATAAACTAACTGCTACTACTAAACAAAAGGGCTGACCTCGTGGCCAGAACTAAAGGAGCACCCAACAATCCTTTATTTCCAGTAGCAACTTTTGCAATATTTTTTAATTATTCCCCTCGCCAGGCACTGAGTGAACTATTACAATGTAAGCAAGAATGAATACAAATTATTTATCCCTGAAAGTTCTTCTGTCAATTGTGTGTAATTTATTACTGTAGAAAGCAATATCCAATAATGTAGCAGAACGATCAACTTGCCAAGTGCTTTGAGATCATGATCCATAAGAGAGAAACAAATTTACTGTGAGATTCCTGGACAAAGTCATTCTAATTTTTATATTGCATCTTTGTGCATACTGATTAGTGGCGGATCATTGGTCAAGCCCATTATCTCGTAGTGATTTGATGTTGTCACTTAAATTCGAAGGCATTGAAGCTTCCCACTTTTTTTGTTTCCTTTGTATTTGAAAGAATGGAAGATTCCAACTAAAGCGAAAGACTACCTGTGTTGGGAAAAAAAACGAAACGAGAAAAAGCGGCACGAAAGAGAAAAGCAACAAATTAATGTAGATCAGAGAATTATTAAAATGGAGATCATATGATTAGGTGCAGTTCTTATTGGTTTTGTTGGTAGACACTATAGAAAGTTTAAATTAATTAAAGCAAAGTTAAGCCAAAACATAAGAGTTGAGTAGTTGATGGGTTGTTGTTGATTCGTTGTATATTGAAGCCGTCCCTGGCTCTGTACCTCAAAGGAAGGGAGAAAAACAAAGCTGTCACCCGCAACTTTGGGGAAAGATTCTAACATAATGAACCCCTTGTTTGATATTAAAATATGGAATATTCGAACTTGTGATGGGTAAAACTTTATCCAAATATGCGTCACAGCATTAGCGTCTATGCTTGTTTAATACAGCTATAGTCGGCTTTGCGACGCCTATACTCCTTAAAATGTTTTCTTTTCCTCTCTCCCCAGAAAGCAGTCGGAGAAGTAGAGAGAACGTCAGCAACACGCTGAGACCAAATCACCAAACCACACCACACGTGTAGCTTTAATGGACAAACGCAGCAACGCGTCGAGACCAAACCACATGTGTAGCTAACAAATTTGCCTGAAAACATGCAACCATGGGAGCATTTTGCGGGTCAAAGGTCAAGATCTGGGCAAGGCTAGGACAGGCAGTGTACTTGGAGAATACGAGGCACTTCAAAAAAATTAAAAAACAAAAAAGGATCTTGCTTCATAGTCAGAATAAACCATACCTCCCCGAATGTCCTGATTTTGAACCAAATCTTAAATAGTATGCGACTTACCCAGAGGACGAGAGAAAATTTATTAAAGGGGCATCAGGATATACAACTTAACAGGAACTCCACTGCACCAGTTGCATTGTATCAGACAATGCATAGGAAAAATTATAATCCCAAGTCTTAGAATGATTCATGCTACTCTTACTCTGTTCTACTATCATTTAAGAAATCAAGGTTTTTTTAACGCACAAAAGAAAACAAGCAATAAGTGAAGGCACAGGTAAGGTAGGCAGGCACTTGATGCTAGAGGTTTCCTTTCCACAAAAAACGTAATTGTATTCACACGATATCCAGGGGCTCAAACAAAAAAAAACAGTTTACAGTTCTAAAGATCTCTTAACAACTGTCCTTTTTTTTATTATTTTTTCAAAATCTAATTTCAATATATATAATTTTTTTTCTTTTAATCCTCAATGGGCATTCTGTGCATTCTCAACCCCTAATCCGTACAAGACCCCAGCATACTTGTCGAGGGAGCCACAAAAGAAGTTCTCCTTCAATTTCCTGAAGGTACAGGAGGTGAGCAGACTATCGGAGCCAGCCTGGTGGCAAATCCCAACCCTCTCCACCTCCAACAACTCCGCCAGCTTGTTGAGCCCTCCATGAAGGCTGTTACAGAACTTCATAAGATGCTTTATGTCATAAACAGTGGGGAAATAAATATTAATGAGGTTGAAGAACCCCGCTTGCGTTTCGGGCAAGTTCTGGCACGTCAGCAGCTTCAGCAAGTACCCGAAATCATACCCGCTGTGGAACGTCACCCAGTGCACGCTGTCGTTCAACACAATCCCTGACGACATGAGCAGCTCCCCGAAACGACGAGCGTCGATGCCCTCTTGGTTGTTCCTGTGGAAGTCGATGCCGCTCTGGCGGAGCAGCTGGATGGAGTCGTTGGCGAAGACGTCCTGGTTAAGGTCGAACTCACGGAAGTTGAACTGCCAGAGGCACCGGGAGGAGGTGCCGCACGTCGGGAGGTTGCCGTGCTCGTCGGAGAAGGTGAGGCCCAGCTGGATGAGCTTCAGCATGTCCACGTTCTCCTTCAGCGTCTGGTAATGGAAGTCGTAGCTGTTCTTGAAGTTCCCCACGGGCCGCAGCACGATCCCTGGGAACTCCGTGTCCATCGCGATGTATGGGTAATCGTCCACGATCTCGCGGATCAGAGCGAACTCCTCCTCCAGGTTATCGCTCCACACCTCCCGAATCTGGATCGAATCCGCAACAGGAGGCATTCCCTCGCTAACGCCCAAAACTCCACCAGATCTGTTCAATTCCCGAGCAAGATCAACCGAGTTCATATCCAATTGATCAGATTAATCAACAACAAATTTGATACACGAAAATCGGAAGAATAAAATAATTGAAAAGGAAAATAAAAGATGAAGAAATGGAATCTGACCTTTGGTGTTAAAGATGAGAGGCAGAGGCAGGGAAGTTATGAGATGGATGATGACGGAGAGAGAGGAATAGGGAAAGAGAGTACGGTGGAAAGTATGGGGCACCTCTCTCTCTCTCTCCCTCACCCGTTCTAGGGTTTGGTCGATGAAATGGGTGATGGGAAGAGACGTCGGCGAAGATATTTGGGTGCAAAATTGTGGTTTTCTTCTTTTAGTTTTTGTTTTTGTTTTTTAATTTCTCGCGAATCTGTTTTGTTTGTTTCCTGAGAAACGAAAGATGTTAGCGTGGAAACGGAGAGAGAAAGAGAGAGAGAGATAGAAGGCATAGCCGCTTTGTCTTCGCCGTTTTGCCATTTCTCCATTCACCCCTCTCCTCACTTACCATCACAGGAAAATTTGCGATAATGCGTCAAACCTCAAAAATAAATGATTGATCGGAATTTCTTACAAGAAAAATATATTTCGGTGAATTTAATTTTTATTGGTTATTGTTTATTTTAGAGGGGACTGAGATAAAATGTTAGCGCCGGGAGGCGCGGGTACTTTGGGTTGGGTAAAATAGCCTTCTCGAAGCCTTATTTTCATTTGATTTTAACTTTAGATAATTCTTTATTTTTTAATTTGATTTTTATATTTTAAATATTATAAATCATTTTTAATTTGATCATAAATCATAATTCCATAACATAATTGATGGAAAATACTGATGTAATACAATTCAAATCAATTTCACATGTGTATCATGTCAATTTTTTTTTTATCGATTGTATGATAAAACAATAATTTGGAATTAATTTAAAAATAATTCAAAATGAACGAAAAATGGGGAAAAAACAAAAAAGTAAATGATCACATTGAAGGATCGAGTAAAAATAGCAAATAGAAATTTATATTACCAGTGTATTATAATGTAAGTCACAAAAAGGAAAAATGAAATTGTTTAAAAGTTTCAAGTATGTAAAAATTTTTTTATTTTTACATGTCTAGTTCTTGTTTACTTGAAAAGAAAAAAGTCAGCATCAACCGGGACTCATTTTTTCTTTTTGTGTCTCACAGAGCAGAAAGCCAAAAAAAAAACTTAATATACCTAATAAAAAAAAGTCTATATTGGAAAAATAGATTTCTCTAATAGGATCATAATCAGTCCGACCCAATATTATGTCCTTGTTATTTTATCCTACCTGACAAGTTGGTTTATTCCCAAAAAATAAAAAAAAATATGGCTTGTAAAAGAGTGAGTTCACGATCAAAAAATTAAAGTGAGTTAAACTTTCATCTTAATATTTTAAAAAGAAAAATTATATGAGCAGCTTAACTCGCCCTTTTATGGCCAATTTATGTCGAGTAAAATATTTACGACTTCAATCTAAATCTTTGAAGGTGTTTTTGGAGTTTAGACACCAACTAAGACCAAGATTCTTGAGTTCATAGAACTTTAGAGGAAATGTGAGCAAAGCTAATAACCTAAGAAGCACAGATACACTAACTTATTTCTTTCTTCTTTGGACCTCGGGCACCCAACTACTCGATTTTCTCTTTAATATATGAATATGGGAAATACGAATTGTATTTCTTGGACTCAAGTAAAGGTAGGTATCTGGTTTTCAAATTATGCTTACTAGTTTTCATAGATGTCAAGACATGATAATGGAAAAACTCTTCTGACTTTGCCAAAAACCATGACAACGTGTGGTGTGTCTTGGAGCTTTTGTTACAGCTTTCTTGCTCGGTTTTAAAGGTTCCAGAAGGCCAGTTCCGAGGTTCAAGCATATAATATGTAGGAGTAAATTGATCCCTATTTTATTGTAAACACCCAAATTGATGGACAAATTTCCTTGATGGACAAATTGATCCCTAACAATTGTAAACACCCAACTTGGTCCCTCACAATTGTAAAAAAAACCACTATAAGTCCCTGACAAACCTGTCAAGGCTAGCCTAACCCTAGTCGAGCTCCGCTTATACTTTCCGAGATCCACCTATTTTATTCGAGCTCCGCCTATACTATTTTAGATCCGCCTATTTTATTTGAGCTCCGCCTATTTTATTCAAGGTTTGCCTATACTATCCGAGCTCCGCCTATTTTATCCACGCTCTGTTTCCTCTCATATGAGTTCCACCTTCTCCCAGCATAGTATTGATAAGCCGGTCAGAGACCTATAGTGCCCTATTTTAGAATTGTGAGGGACCAATTTGGGCGTTTACAACTATGGGGGATCAATTTGTCCATCAAGAAAATTGTCAGGGACCAATTTGGGTATTTACTCGATATTTAGACTTAGGGTTTGTGGGTTTCAAGTCTGGACATGAACCTATGAAAGCTTTGTCCAAGATGAAATGACAGATGTTTGACATTCATTACTTCTATTTTTGGCTATAGCTTTTGAAGTTAGTCACATGTCTTATTTTTAAATAAAGGTGCTATAGTAAGCTCAAGCTATTAGAACCCGTCATACTTGTTATGGTATTTCAGTATCTAGGCTACTTTGATTTTTTATGATCAAACTGGGTGCCCTTAGGTAAAAAGAAACTTTTACCTTTCTTATAATTCTTGTGTGTTGTCCCTTATATAGAGATCATATTCTCTCTTTTGGACAGTTTGACATCTAAAAACTTATTAAGTCATATTAATCTAAATAGTTTCCAGAGACTCAAATCATCTTCCCAAAACTTCACTAATGTAATACCATAACTTTAAATAAAAAGGTTAGAAAATATCCTTTTTTGGAAGGATGTCAGTTACTCTTGTCTATCACTTTGGGTCTTGAATTTCATTATGTTTTGATCATATATGTCCTTAGAGAACTATATGATAGAATTATATTACTGGGATCAAAAGCCCTAGTAATTGTTTCCAAAAAGAAAATAAATTAAAGAATGATTTTTAATGAATTTTATAAAATCTTTAAATATTTTGTTATTAGTCCACAAGTTTATAAAATCTTGAACATTCCCAAATTTGAACTAAAACCCAAAATTTGGATTCTGATTTGTTGGGATTTTAATTTTTTTGATATTTTATTTGAATCCAAATGAGGGTATTTCCTTATTTATATTTATGTTTTGAAGTTAATGGAGAGTAAAATAAGTGAGTATTGAGACAACCCATATGCCACAATGACCTAAAGGTGCTGAACTAGATGTTATTGTCACAACTATAGTGGTCTAGTTTAGGGGCATCAAGGATCCTGTAGACCACTATTGCGGTCCCCTTATTGTGCGATCATCCCAGCTGAAGCTCTTTGACTACTATAGCGGTGCCCCCGATGTCATGAACAATGCTAAACGATACAGTTTTGATTAGTGAGATTCCCTACCCTATATATACCCCCAAACTCCATTTTCACTCCTAAATTCCGAGCCCTAGCAGCCTCCCTCCTTCTTCTACCCTCCCCACTCTCATCCTCCATCAAATTTACTTCCTTCAAACTTTAAGGTGAGTTTGGTTTGTTATTTTGTGTTTCTTTTCCTCCAATCCTTCATATTCTAGAGTTTGGGTTGTCATTATTCTCCATTATTATCAAGTGAGAATGCTCCCTCAATATTGTTAAAGTTGGTTTGAGAGTTATCTAGATGTCATTAGAGTTTGATCAAGAGTCTACGTTGCTCTATGGTAATTGTTAGTGCCATTGAAAGCTCTCCAGGTCAAGTTGGTGGTGTCTGTATACCCCGGACTCTAAACAGTGAGTAAGTTTAAACTTATCACATTTTATGCATAATTATTGTTAAGCATGAAAATAGAGATGATATGCATGGAGATAAATTTACAAGTGGAGATATGATACAAATGTGATTTTGCAAATATACCTAGTTTGAAAGAGTTATGAATCTCTTAATTTTAGTAAAAGAAAAAATGTATGATTTAAAGATGTTTATAAGAATGACAAAAATGTATTATGGATTTATGATATTACATGCTTTAACACTTAGAATTTCATAAATTGTTTTATTGAAATGTTAAGTTAAACTATATTAAATAAAGTATGATTTAGTTTTATGAAAAAATATATTGTTATGATTTTAGAGTTATTGTGATTATAAACCCCAATGTTTGAACTATGATTTTAGAGTTATTAAATATATGGAAAAATATGTTAGCTTAAGATATGAATTTAGAACTTCAACTTTATAGTACCAAGAGGTATGGAATTTAATATGATTTATAGTAACTATCAGATACATATTTTGTGGGCTTAAAATCAGAATGCCTACAAGTAGTGATCCCTTAAGCATGATTTTCACAGCCACAATTATTCTAAAATTAAATTATCAGAGTTATATAAATCAAGAACTCTCATAGCACTAAGAATTTAGGAGCTCTTGTTTGCCAATGAGTGAGCACCCACCCTTTAGTTATAGTTTTTGTCAAACTAGTTTAGTTGGTAGAGATAAGGAAACAGACAGTTAGTTAATGATTGTGATAAGATCGTTAATCTTAATTCCAATTTGATTGCTAGAGGACAATATCGCTTCCAGCATATACAGAAAATGAGGCCTCTTTAGACATCCACAACTTGTCCACCAGGGACCCTTATGATTACAAGAGGTGATTTTTTTCACCAGAGACTGAGCTCCACCTCGCAATTTTTTTTGGTTTATTTTATTTTATAGCTTTTGTTATTATATATTTATTTATTATGTTCAATATATTGTTTCTCAATGCTATACCATACCCTTAGTTACAATGATTTCATGCCTGATTGTGAATTTAGAAATGCTTGTTTATAATTCTATGAAATGGAAAGTGTTTTGCTAGCTACCTATATATATAAATATCAAATGATTTATGTTTGCTGCATATATATTATATTATGTATATTTCTTGATTGTCCCATGTGGGGTGATGAATGAGAACTCACTCACTGAGTCTGTTGACTCACCTTTTTCCCTTCCTCTCACAGTTGCAAATTCAGTTGTTGTTCAATCACCGGTCTAGTAGCCACAGCTATCCTTTTGGTGAACTTTACATTGCTGTAAGGCTTAGAGTAGGTTTATGATAAAGTTAGAGTGTTCCAGTAGTTTTGTAGACAGGGTCCAAGCTACGCATATATTTTGAGATATTGTAATTATTTTCAAAGTTCATGTATCTCCATGTATGTTTTCAGAGTTTAAATATGGATTTGAAATGTGAACTATGATCAAAGATTTATATAATGAACTAGAGATGTATTAATGATTTAGTTTTCAAGTGTCATCTGGATTTTCAGAGATTGATTAAGAGGATTTTAGAGTTTTGTATATTAAAGTATTTCATATTTATGATTTCAGAAATCAGGTTCTGGATAAAAATTTGAATAAAGATTTAAACAAAGCTATGTTTTACTTATGAATGTTTTGATAAATTATACATTTAGAGAGACACATAATCCAAAAGACTTACATGGTGATGAGACTTCTCACGTGCTGGTCATGTTCCAAGTGAGATTGTGACAACTATAACTTGTCGTCCCCATTTTTCTTGGGAGATGACGAAAGCCCCTTTTTAAGCCATTATCTTTTATTAATAGTCCCCTTATATGTTGATTGACTTGTGATTCACATTTTGGTTATCAATATTAACTTTTGTTTTCATTGGTATAAATTAATAAGTAAAACATAAACAAAAATTATTTAAAGGTTTTTGGGTCTAAGTTATGAAAAAATTATAACAACGTATGATATCAACTTTCATGTTTTAAAAACTTAGAAAATTAAACACATGTAAACAAATAGAATTTATTATTCAAGCTACTAAAGGACTCAATTATCAGTTTGCTAGCTCACAATAATTCTGACATGATTTAAAAATAATTTAGCCTCCAATAGGCTACTTGACAAAAATTAATACATTTTCATAGTTATAAATGGAAATTCTAAAATATCATCGGAGTATTATTTTGAGCGATTTTTAATTATTCGGGAACAAAATTGTTTTCAGGGAAAAAGGACAGTAGGAGAGCCAAAACGAGGGACACTTGAGACTTCTCGGCCCAAACGTTAGGGGTTATGATTTTCTCATATAAACCTCTAAAATTCGTTTTCTGCAATTTAGTTATGAGAAGCAAAGGAGCAAGGGATTTCGGCCGCCTCATCTTCAAAGGTAATTCGGGACTCTCGATCTCTTTCCGTTCGTGTTTGCCTTGCATCTGCTCTAAGGATTGAACTC
Source organism: Dalbergia cultrata (assembly GCA_031216105.1). NCBI lineage: Eukaryota > Viridiplantae > Streptophyta > Magnoliopsida > Fabales > Fabaceae > Dalbergia > Dalbergia cultrata. The sequence continues at coordinate 12,117 of JAVHNL010000434.1, read as the reverse complement.
ACTGTTCAACATTCAGCTTAACACTTTTCCTTTTAGATGGAATGCAGCTTCTCTTCTCCTTATGTGGTATTTCACTATTTCTGTTGGGCGCAGCCTTTGACTTGTTTCATTATATTTGTTTCTGCAGGAACCAGACACTATCTTTTCTAATCATCAAGGCACAATGTCTGGGTATGTTAATTTTTTCTTTACCTAAGTGCACTATGTACATTTTGAATACAAACACAAATAAACAAATTTTATTAGGACGGCTGATTGAAAACCATGTTACAACTGCCTTAGGATGGTTACTTCTGGTTGAGAATGCTGGTAGATAGGAGGGCATATACATTAATTATAGCGTCAGTTTGTGGCTATCTTCAGGTTTCGATTTTTACTTATGAGACTACTTAGGTCCTGTTTGCTCAGTGCTTTGTAATCAATTTTATGATGTTGAACTCTCATGTAGTCTTTGTTCCAATCTTTTCCCCTTTCATAAGATCATGGCTTGTTTTGTAAGTTTACCTGATACAGGTAGAAGCAATTTATGATTCCTATCCACACCTTGATTTCTTATGCTGAAGATGTGTCAAGTATCTAATGTAACATATAATGTTTTGGGTTGCTGTTGCATTTTATGTCTTTAAATAAAATAAATGGAAGGAAAGGAAGTGCTTGCCAGTTGCCATAGAATTATATGGAGAGTCGAAGTGTATAACAATTAATAGGGAGAAGTGAGCTTAGGAAATTAGGACTCGTGAGTTGTTTTTGATATTTTTCAAATGCCTTATTCTAATGTGTCTAAGGACTGCTTTGAAAACGATGCTATTTAACTTAACTTGATTTATCATAGATCTGCATCTGACACGCCTACGTTAGCCAAGAAAAGTGTGAAAAAACTAGTTGAATGTATTGCATATTTAGCAGGAAAACGTTTTTTGAATAAGGTGCTGGTAAAAGTTGTCCACATTCTTCTATTTGTGTGCATGGTCTATTTTTGTCTCTCGAGTAGCTTGTCCCTCATGATTAAAAGATTATTCCATTGTTTCCTTACTTTTGAGAATATTTTTCTTGTGCAGTGAAGAAGATGCTGTTGCAGCTGAGCTAGCTGCATCAATTCCCGGTGAGCCAATGGACATCATGACTGCCTTACAGCTTGTGCTGAGAAAATCATTGGCTTATAGTGGACTTGCACGGGGTCTTCATGAAAGTGCAAAAGTGATCGAGAAGCATGCTGGACAGCTTTGTGTTCTGGCAGAGGATTGTGACCAGCCTGATTATGTCAAACTGGTGAAAGCCCTTTGTGCAGAGCACAATGTTAGCCTGTTGACAGTTCCAAGCGCTAAGACCCTTGGGGAATGGACTGGTGTAAGCGCCTTTCACTGCAAATGATATTACTTCAGTTCCCATTTGCCATTCATTTACTCCCAAGTCCGAAATGTAGTGTATTGCATACGATTTTTTATATTAATTTTGATGGATTTTCCCATGCAGTTGTGCAAAATTGATTCAGAAGGAAATGCGAGGAAGGTAAATGGTTGCTCCTGTGTGGTTGTCAAGGTATGAGTTGTATTGGAAATTGAAATGCTCATTGGATTGATTTGCCTTACTGTATCCATAGTTAAGTATTCGCGTGTCTTGCAGGATTTCGGCGAGGAACATGAAGCCTATAATGTTGTTCTGCAACATGTAAAATCTCACTGAATCTCAATGTTCAATGAGATTTGTCGGTCTCAATTTCATCTTTCATGTTCGTGTTGGAGTCTGTGAGGATGATTTTTGCCTTTATCTGGGGATTTTTCATTTTTTAAATACAACTATGCCATAACTCATTGCTGCTGTTACTCTGTTAATTATTACATACTTAGTTTTATCGGTTGTTGTCGTAGAAACTGATCTTTCGAGTGAATTGTTCTCATGAATCAAAGTATGAACTAGGGGAGTAAGCTGATAGGTCCGTGACGTGTACTCTTGTTGGGTGCCGTCCATTATGTGTACCAGTCACGAACATTCGAACAATCAAGATCTTTATAGAAAGGTGTGTTCTACAGTGCATCAGGCTTTATGTAAGGAATGGTGAAGTAAGGATGTGGCTCCCCAAGATGCATACGCGTGGCATTGATTTGAAGTTCTTGACTGTCACGGAGTGCTATTCTAAAGGCTTAATCCCTGTTTTTGTTTCAGCTAAGCTTTTTCGTTTTGAAAAAAAAAAAAGGCTAGAAAGGTAATTACATCTGGGTGATTAAAAGAAAAGAATGCTTCTTGAAAAATTATAAGCCATCCTTAGCCAAGGTCATTCTTGTTGTCTACTGTGAGGGTCGGCCATGGACGAAGACCAAGCAGGGGAGACGACGGTTAGATGTTAGTTGCCAGGTATGTGGAATGGTTCTGGAAGTTTGTCTATGGCAGCTAGTTTTGTTTCAGAGATTTTAACTGGGTGTGCAAAGTTCCCAGCCATACGGAATGGTTCTGGTTGCATTCACAGTTTCTGTAATTGGAGTATCGAACAACAAATGTATCTAAATAGCAACCACATGAACCAAAAAGAGAATGGCATTTTGAGATGTGGAAGCTACCTTTGACTTTTTTTGGGAGATCTCCATCTCTCTAGCTTTGTGCACTGCTCTCCTTTTTTTTTTTTCCTGCTTGGTGGTGGAATAGAAATGGTGAACTCAACATCAATGCAAACATTAAATTATTAAATTACTAGTAATTTGGACCCGTGCTGCACGGGTTTTACAAAACCAAAATTAATTAATATGTAAATTTTTTTATTAATTAGAAGAAAATAATTTAGCATTTTTAATAGATATTTGAAGTTTCTAATATTTACACAATTTTTTATGAAATAATATTTACACAATTAGAGTTATATTATAATAAATATTTAATTTTTATAACTACTACTGTAAAATAATATTACATTTCAGCTAACAGAATCAAAAGATTCAAGAAAAAATCCATCTCTTTATACATCCTTTTTTTTTGGAAAAAAATCAATACATTTTTCCTTCTCTGTTTTTTTTATTCCAAATTTCTCGGCTGGCTGGCTGTTGAATGAATTACATATTCTAATGAGCTTATCCTAATAGACGAAGGAACTGCTGGCTGCCGAGACATTCTGCCAGGACGAACGGAGAGGAGGAGCTCAGTGTGGTTCTGTACCGGAGAACCTGATTAAAAAACTAAGATATAATTACCTTTCTAACCTTATTATTTTTCAAAACAAAAAAAAAATTCAGCTGAAACGAAGACAGAGATTAAGCCTTTAGAGTAGCACCACCTGACAGAAAAGGGCTTCAAATCAATACCACGCGTCTACATCTTGGGCAGCCACATCCTTACTTCACCATTCCTAACATAAAGCCTCATGCACTGTAGAACGCACCTTATAGAAAAGGAACCCACGGTGTGATGAGCGAACATTTAAGACACAGGAGTGTTATGTTTGATTCTTTCCCCTTCAGATTAGGATCACGTTGGCAACTATAACAATTTGCCCCACATTATAGTGGCATGAACGTTTTAGCTTAAACATTGTGATAAAACATAAAAGATACCTCCAAAGTTTTTAATTATGCATTATTTTAAATATAAAATTAGTTATTCTTAAACATGCATGTTTCGAGATATCAAGTAGGAAGAGGAATACTTGTAGATTCATTCGAAGTAAATAATGTATAACGATATTGTATTTCGTAACGACGTTTGATGCATCGCAGCGCAATAGTTGGACAAACTTTACGATGATGCGGGTGTTTGTGATAATTATCAATAAGATCTCAGAATTTTCTACTTAAACATGGTTTCATATATGATTATATCCAAAACTATTTTCTACATAAGTATTTCCTTCATACTCTATTTGTTAGTAAGGCAACTAATTCTCAAAGGATCTTCCTATCTTAAACTTGAGCACACACATGGATCAATTCTTTTTCCACCCTTTTGATTCCAAAGTTTTAAAAAATCAACCAATAAAGTTGTAAGTGTATATACTCTCCATCGTTTCATAGCCCTTCCCTTTGTTAAGATTGAACGACTTCCACGCAGGGCAGCTTTAATTTTGTTCCCGATCATGGATTGGGGACTTGTTGCATTTGGGTGAAAAGTTAGGTTGCTGATTTTCGCATGCGTTTAAAACTTCTTAGGTTAACATAAACTTAGGTGACAAATGTAGTCAAATATTAGGCAAGTCTTGTCCCTCATCATTTGGACTCAAATATAAATGGCCGCTGGAATCAGCCCCCACATCCGCAATATGTGAGACGCCCAATATTTGGTGATGGCTCATGACATATTTGAAAGTCCAAGAATTTACTCACCAACCTTTCTGGTTAAAAAAATTGTATTGTTCCTATAAATGGCTTGGGGTTGTTGGGGATTATTTTTTAGATGAATGTGCTCCACGTTCTGGATTCTTGAATTTGAATTGATTCTTCATTCAGCAATCCAAAGACAAGGAAGAAGCACTACTTATTTCCCACTAAACAGGAATGATTGGGAAAAAAAATATTAAACATGCGAATGACAGTCTCTGTCAGAACGTATTTAATTTTTTGGGGGTTGAAATAACAGTAATAATTATTATTATTATATGTTTCCACCAAGTTACTTAAATTTTACTTATCTGCAAAGTGAGAAATCTTAATGATATTTGTATGTTACTTCACTTTTTTAGATTAATTAATGGTATCTACCATAAAAAACAGTGACTAATTTCCTCAAGAAATCAAATTCACAGATGTGTATATTACCTTTAATTACAAGATCCTTTTCCACACATCGCTCGAAATTAAATCTATTGTTAGATATTTAAAAAGTTCAATTAATTACTAAGCCAAACGCTTACCTTCACTTTTATATTACTTTATCACGGAAACTGAACTAGTTTAACGAATTGGATTTTGGTAGCTTGTGCCAGTATTAACGCAATTGACATGAAGCTAGCTTAAGTGGCCAATCCAATTGGGGTAAGACCCAGATTGTTAGTAAAATATCGAAAATGGCAAAAGCAAAGATGAAAAAGGCTATATTATAGATTTAGGGCTGTTTTCAGTTTTTCGTTTTTATTATTCGTTTTTAGTTTTTCAGAATTTATGAAGGAAAAACTCACAAGTCTGAAAACTATAAATTTTAGTTTTCAATTTTTTCAATTTTTCGTTCACAAATTCTAAAATACTAAAAAGCTGAAAACAAACCGCCTCTTAGCCCTCTGGATTATTAAATTTGGGCATAACTTGTCGTAGGCTTGTACAATTTTGCTAAGATAAATTGAGAGTTATATATGTTTAGGAAAAACATATGGAGTAATAGACAAACTGTGATATTGGAAAGCAAGATAAAGTATAATTAAACGATAATTTTCTCATTAGAAAAAAATAATTACTAAACAAAACGGAAATCTGGGCTGTCGCATAATTTTTTAGAAAATGATATTTTGACAAAAATTTTAATTATTTCAAACAATAATTAATGATAAGTGAGCAATGTAAGCCTGTCCATTTATAAGTACAAACATATACGTTGGCATGTTTCAGTTTTACTTTCAGTTAATTTTTATAGGACAAAATTAGTTGTAACAAAATAGAAGTTTCCGCGAGATTATGCAAATAAACTTGTTCATATATGCCTAATGAATATACCCCAAGTGGCATTTTACCATGTTTGCAACTTAAAAAAATAAAAAATAAAAGAAATACTTACCGTTTATACATATAATTTGGTACCGCGTGTGAACATACAATAAAATCTTACAGTTTAAACGAAGTAGTGTAAAAGGAAAATGCAGAATTAAAATTAAAGCGAGAAAGGAAGGAAATAATTTGATTTGTGCGGATATCAGGATGTGATATCCTATTAAATCGGCGTTAGGTGAGTGTGGTGGCATCGATATTTTCTTTATAAAAGGTATCCTTCGCCAACTCCATCACCTTGTGCCAACAGGTCTCTTGTATTCCCATTCACTTTCTCTCTCTCTATACCAACTTCAACTTTGTCCGTTAGTTCCCGTTCTGTAGTGCTTGCCCGTTCCCAAGAAAGAACGAACGAACGAACGAAAATGCCTGCTGCCGACTCTTTAACAGGTTTGGGGCAAACCATATGTGTCACCGGCGCCGGTGGCTTCATCGCCTCTTGGATGGTCAAGCTCCTCTTGGAGAGAGGCTACTCTGTCAGAGGGACCGTGCGCAACCCAGGCATGTTATGTTCTCTCTCCCATATATACTATGCTATGCTGATTCATATCTCTCTCTCTCATGATATAAAAATTAAGTTAAAAAAGAAGGATCATATATTATACTACTACGACTATATAGTTTTGCCAGCTTGTTTAATTTAAGGTTGTCGAGCTAGCTAAGTGAAAGCTTAATTAATTTGGTCAATGTTTGTGAGTGACGTGGGGCATGTGTGTCTGCATCGATCAGATGATCCCAAGAATGGGCACTTGAAGGAGTTGGAAGGGGCAGCGGAGAGGCTAACTCTGCATAAGGTCGATCTCCTTGACCTCGACTCCGTTAGAGCCGCCGTTAACGGCTGTCATGGTGTTTTCCACACTGCTTCTCCTGTCACTGATAACCCCGTGAGTACTTTTTTCTCTTTCATTTCAATATTTCATGCTTCAATTCCCTTTAATTTCGTTCTTAATTAATAATTTCCGACCGGCTAGGAGGAATCCGAATCAGGCTCATCATAGGCTAGACAAGACATGCGCATTCCACGCCATCATTGGACCTCCGGTCGATCCTACCACCAAATTTGCGTTTTTGAAATAAAATAAAATAAAATAAAATAGAGGCCTGCTTTGTGCTGGACGCACTACGTCATTCTTCTGGCCTGCCATACGAAAATTGCGTACACTGACCCCACTAATACTATTGAACCAAGAAAAATCTTCTCATCTTCGATTATCATATCATTGTTATTGTTATTATTGTACATAATACTATATAGTATTTCTTTTGAAATTTGATTTGTGCGAAAGTGATGGCATCAAATAGTGATTGAGATGAATCGAATCAATTGGGTCATCATGAACAGGAAGAAATGGTGGAGCCAGCAGTTAATGGAGCCAAGAATGTGATCATAGCAGCTGCGGAAGCCAAAGTGCGACGCGTGGTGTTCACTTCATCAATTGGCGCCGTCTACATGGACCCCACTAGGAGCATCGATGCGGTGGTTGATGAGTCTTGTTGGAGTGATCTCGAGTATTGCAAGAACACCAAGGTAATAATAGTATTCTCAATTAGCTAGAATAGAATTGAAGTTTTAACGAATTGAATGAGAATATTATTATTATTATATATTAGTGTTTGCCAATTAAGAAAACATATTATTTTTAATCTTGCAGAACTGGTATTGCTATGGGAAGGCAGTGGCAGAACAAGCAGCATGGGATGTAGCGAAAGAAAAAGGGGTGGACTTGGCTGTGGTGAACCCAGTGTTGGTCCTTGGACCATTGCTGCAACCCACCATCAATGCAAGCACAATTCACATCCTTAAGTACCTAACTGGCTCTGCCAAGACTTATGCGAATGCCACACAGGCTTACGCGCATGTCAGGGATGTGGCATTGGCACACATACTTGTTTATGAGACTCCTTCTGCTTCTGGTCGGTACATATGCGCCGAAAGTTCGCTTCACCGTGGAGAGCTTGTTGAAATTCTTGCCAAGCATTTCCCTGAGTACCCGGTACCAACCAAGTAAGTACCTTGTAATGTCTTATGGCCGGTCATGATTATTAATGAGCGATTAATTAAGTCTTTGAGACCATATACAAATTACTGCGGAATGGCGAATTGGGGTATAAAGTTTCTGGGTGGTGGACCACATCATCTATCTGAGTTGGGTATGACTATGAAACTGTGGTCAGGACAAGGGTGGCTGCCAAAGACATGCTTATTCGCACATGTCAATGATTTTCTGTTACTAATACATTGAAAGTTGTTGGTTTTATTCTTTGTTTTGCACATGAGGACTAAATCATTATATTTATCGAGGAATTTTTCTTTGTTTTGCCCATTTGTGAATTGTGTTTAATCTTAAAAGAATACCGTGCATTTTCCATTTTGCAACATTCGGATCCATGGTTGTTGGAAAAATGACATAAATATACCTTGATTTCTTAGCCCTGACATATACCGTGCATTTTCCATTTTGCAACTTTCGGATCCATTTGTTGGAAAAATGACATAGATATACCTTCAATGGCTTTAATTAGTTTTAAGGTAATTTTCTTCATATAACCCATATAGACTGTTGATGAAAGGTTACGTTCTCTTGATTTGAAAAGTAGACAAAAATATGTTGTGTTGAGCATCTGGGAGATGGTAGTACAGAGAATGTAAAAAAGCCAGCTGGCGGCAGTAGGTGTACCAACTTTGACTTGTTTATGTGATGCATGGTCCACCTAAAGGATACGGAGTGAAATTATCCACGGTCAGCCTTAGAACTTGTCTGGGGTTTTACAGGTACAAATCGAGCGGAGCATACGCGTCCTTACCAACCCCAATGTCATTGTCAGACTAGGACGTCTTATTAGTGTCTCTGGTCTCTTACCTACCTCTTTCCGTTAATAAAATGCCATGCTGAATTGTTCAGTCAGAAATTTTCATATTTTTACTATTTCTAAGTGTAGAATGGTGGCGTAACCTTCTTTGGTGATTCGTTTCGTGACCCATCATGTGTTTTCGGACTAGTTGATGATAGCAACCAACAGGGTTGGTGAAAGTTATAATTGAGGATTAATCAATAGCCCATATCTTAAGAAATGTTGTTTTCAAGGAAATAATTTGTGTTGAATTTGAGAATGCTTTTTACACTCAAAGTTAATATTTTACACGTGCAGGTGTTCAGATGAGAAGAATCCTAGAGCAAAACCCTACACATTCTCTAATCAAAAGCTGAAAGATTTGGGATTGGAATTCACTCCCGTGAGTCAGTGCCTATATGAAACCGTTAAGAGCCTGCAGGAGAAAGGGCACCTTCCTGTTCCTAAAAAGGAAGAAGATTCCATCACAGTTAAATCATAAACCAGCAAGCCCCTAGAATCTATGGATGCAACTTAATTTGTCAACTAGTTTATTAAGGACAAGATGAAGCAGCTTTTAACAATTTGGGTTAATGGAAAATTACATATAGTCCGACCGACGATAGAAGACCGTATTTGGATTTTGTAATTGAAACGTCATGCAAATATTGTTGCCTTGTGTGAATCTAATAATTTTAATTATTTTCACCCCTTAACTTTTCTTTTCTTCAAGCTGTTTTCTCTTCCAACTAAGGCCTTTTGCTTTGATATTTGTCCAACGACCACACATTTCATCGTGTCAAATCTGCGTAGAAGTCTATACGTGCATCTAGCATTTTTCTCATACAGTAACCTTCATCTTCCCATGATTCCAAGATATGGGAAAAGGATGGTTGCAAAAAATATTTTAACTCCAAAGAGTAATATGAAAAGAGAAGCCAGGCTGAATGTATAGGCTAATGATGCAATATGAGAAGCTAGCTGATTTTTCAACATGGATGGGCGATAGTAAAATTGATTGGTCGAATATTGAAGAAAAGTGGCTGATTCTTGAACTCACGACGGTTGTTGTTGAGCTGGCTTATTGCTATAATTGAAAGTTGCTGACTCAAAGGTTTCTGCAAATTATGCCAACTACTGCTTCTAAAAGAATATATGATCAATTTTGAGAATGGTTTTGCTGCATTTTCACGATCGAGATACGTATATTTTCTATTTTGAATTCTTTTATTTTAGGAAACATGTTCATTTTTTCTGATAACAAGCTAAGCATTTAGATATTGACCTCTCGGTCTAGTTTTGCTAATAACAAGTGTACCGATAATTAATTTGCAAGTGGCGCAGGACAGCAAGGAAATTGTATTATATACCGCTATATCAATATCAAGGTGATGGATAATATGGTACCAGTATCTTGTGGACCATCGGTGATCTGGGAGGCACCATGTTATCCGCCACCCAATATCAATTTATGACTAGTTAAGAGAAGAACCGTGTTTATTTTGCAGAGGAACAAGAATTGTGGTTTTCACATGAAAATCAAAAAGCTTAACAATTTCGACCAAGTAACAACGGAAATCGATCTCATATTAGTCTAAAGAGATTTTTATCTTTAGCATATTCATTTCCAATTCTACAAATTAACAGAATGGGATTTCTTATATATATCCCTCAAGCTATATGCCTATATCCATGTTGGTAGTCTCTATCTCGTTAGTCTACCTTGCAGACAGACACATATGTCAGTCAGTCGAGATCAACGGGACTACTTTGAGGCAATTGCATGCTTACTATGTCTTCTCTTGGGAGACAATAGATTGACGCATTCCCTTGTTGATTTGCTATTTGCTGACTTTCCGGAGTTGTTAGTGCCAAAAGAGTTGTCACCGCCTTCTTATTCTTGCGGAGTACTAGATATGCTATAGCAGCGATATATACTGCCATGCCTGAAAATCCTAGTATGCCCAAAAACACCTTAGCCACAACTTCTACATGACTCTGAAGAAGCAGCTTGACGAAGCCGGTCAATAAATAATATATATTAATGGCCATAATTAGGGAACCGATGATCCAAGTAACAGCTGCAACCTGCAACCGTAGAATTGAATGCAAATCTTATATCAGATAAGATGCAGAAATACCATCTTTCTGTGACACAGTAACATTGGTGCATGAAGCAACAGCAAGCCCTATGATTCATTAACCTAAAGAATTTTGGCCAATGAGAGAGCAGGGAAAACAAGGGAAAAACTGAGTGTCTCATTCAAATTTAAGGAAACAGTGTAAGCATCTTCAGGCTTACGGATATTCATTACAGAGATTTCAAACGTTTTGATTAATTTTGTGAATTCTGTAATCAATGAACTATCTGCATGAGATGTATAGGTACGAATTTCATGTCACCAAAAAAATTTACCGCGGTAGAGTTGGCATGTTCTCCCATTTTGGTTTTGCTGCTTGTGAACTTGAGGAGTGGAATTAAAGCAAAGGGAAGCTCAAATGATAAGATCATCTGATCAGCAGGCAAAGAGGGGCTTCAGAACAAGCTATAGCAGAGAGCAATAAATAAATACCAAAGGGCTGGTTCTGTTGCAAACAGAAATGTAGGAATGCACAAACACGAATTATAAAATAATGGCATGCAGAAAACAATTTTCATAACACCACAAGGGGTGCATATGCAACTGTATACAACCACATCAGTGACCCTACTTAATCCTTTTTGAACTCAGATGAATCCAACAATGCACTAATACGTCATTGTGACCCCAATGCAGTTGAGTTACAAATGTATGAGGAACTTCCATGATCTTAAAGCATGATGGTATAAACAAAATATTGACTTAAATGCAAGCACAGGAAGATATTTTGGGACAAAAGACCAGAGAAAATTCGATGGCAAAGACATCTTACAGATGCAATTATGATGAGCTTCCCAGCCCCAGCAGAACCACCAATGACTGCGACAACCAAACTAGGAACTATGGCCAAACAACGAGTTAACATATTCCGAATCCATGGCTTCAGTCGCAAATCAAGAAATCCCTGAAATAAGAAAGAGGCGGGAAAAACAAAAAATGAAAAACAACACCAGAGCTCACCGGAAGATTAAAATAATTGGTAATCCCAAAGATTGTTAAGAACACATGTTGCTACTATTAAAGCTCTTAAAGGACTGGTTTATCGAACATAGAAAATGTCAAATGTGATAAATTAAGTTTGATGCTGCAAACATATTGTCCTATTTTTTTATGCAAAACATAGGTTAAAAAATCCATAAAAACAATCTACCTGCATGACATACTGCCCTGCATAGGTTCCAGTTATAGTAGAACTTTGACCTGATGCAAGCAAAGCAACTCCAAACAGTTTTGAACTCCATTTGCCCAAGACATTCTGAGTATAGCACATGTCAGAAATTATCATTTATTATTCCATGAGCACCCTTACCAATAGCCATTGTTTATGAAGTTTAGGACTTTGTAAATTGGGGTAGCATCTAGCAGTAACTAAAGAACTAAACACAACACTACAGTATACAAAAGGTAAGAAAGACATCTCCAGGTTTAACATACTCTAAGTAGAAAGGAGGCTTTGTTTAGATCCAAAT
>JAVHNL010000432.1:0-15975 GCA_031216105.1 Dalbergia cultrata | reverse complement strand
TTTAAAGCCAGCAGAGGCTGGCAGAATTTAAAGCCCGTGAGGCTAAGCGGCCCAAAGCCGGCGGTGATAGAAATTTAAAAACGAGCTCGAAATTTAAAAAACGGGGCGAGAAATTTAAAAAGGGCTAGAAATTTGCTAGAAAGCGACTAGAAAGTAAATTGGCAATCCAAACTGATGGTGGCAAAGTGGCGATCCGAGGCCAACTAGAACAATAAATTGGCACAGAAAACAATACCTTTCACATTTTTTTTTCTTATTTGCAAAAATCATGAATTCATCATGCATTTTCGGGCTTTATTTCAAACACATTCTTGAAAAACAAACCGTGAACTAAATCAAGTAAGCCTCAAGGAAGAATTTCAACCGGTCAAACTCGTATTTCATGGCAAGTTGAGCCTTCTATACATATGAGGTTTTCCTTTTCTCCTGTAGTTTCCTTTGCTTCATTTCTTGTCTCATTCTTTTTCTCTCCCTTTTTACGGGATGATGATTACTTCTTTTTTTTTTTTTTTTTTTTTTAACAAACTTTATGGAAACTTCAATTCTCTTGTTGAGATGCTAGTTATTAAATGTATTGTCGCAGTACTGTCAAAGTTGTATAGCTTTAAACTTAAATTTGTGCTTACTCGAGACATCATAAATAAACATGCATTCAAGAGAAAATGGAAGAATTAGCTGAATAAGAATATTTATTGCTTGGTGTTTTGGGTGATGTAATGTCCTGAGAAAAGGCAAAACACAAAAAGTGGAAAGATAGAATTGTGAAAGACACAAATCTGGCCTCGCTTTAGGCTCTTTGTGGCACGCTTCAATCGACTTCTTTGAAACAAGTTGAACACTATAAACCATGATCTTTGATGATATGTCTTCAAACCCTTTCTTTCCAAAAGTTGCCCCAATTTCAGCCTTGGTTTGCTTGATCCATGGACACCCAACACCCAAAAATTGCCCAGCAGTAGGTTACTTGAGATGATGCTTATCTTTTTGCTCTAACTTTTGCCTAGGGTCTCTTTCTGAGCTTTCAACCCAACAAGCTCTTTTTTTTTTTCTTTTTTTTTTTTTTGATTTGATTTTTTTGATTTGATCTTAACTTTTGCTTTAGGTCACTCTTTCGAAGTTTTTGACCTAACTTGGGCCCCCTTTTTTTTTTCATCTTTTCAAGCATAAAACTTTGACTGCATCGTATTGATTGGTTTTGGGCAATTCTTGTCCGTCCATGTTCTCCAAAATCAACGCTTCCACCCGAGAATGCTTGCTTGACAATGAAAGGACCTTTCATATTTGGAGCCCATTTTCCTCAAGGCATCCCCTCTTTGATTAGGAGAATTTTCTTCAAAACCAAATCCCCTCGGATGAAAATCTCTAGGGCGACTCTATTAAAAAAAGCCTTAGCTATTCGCTTTTGATACAACCGCCATGACAAATAGCTGCCAATCTTTTTTCTTTTCTATCATGTTTAAGCTGCTCATATCGAGTCTTTACTCATTCAGATTCTTTCCAATTCACCTCCACAAACCCTTAATCGAAGGGATTTCCACTTCAATAGGAGATACCGCTTCCATTCCATATACCAACGAGAAGGAGTTGTTCTATGCTTGACCGAATGTTGGAAACGATATGCGTGTAAAGCATATGGTAGCATTTCTCATGCCAATCTTTATAATTCACCACCATTTTGGCGATGATTTTCTTTGATGTTCTTATTTGCAGCTTCAACCGCACCATTCATTTGAGGCCCATGTATGGAGCCGAGTTGTGATGCTTGGATTTTGAAAATCTCTAAGAATCCTGAATTTTCGCACTATTGAGGTTAGGGGCACATTCATGATAATTCTTTCCGGAATCCTATACCTACAGAGCAATGTCTCTCTTGATGAACTGGATGAACACCTTCTCGTGTGATGTTGGCATATGAAGCGACTTCCACTCCACTTTGTGAAATAGTCGACATGCGACCAAAATGAAAGCGATGACCATTGGATGCCTTGGGACACTGGGCTAATGACATCCATGCCCTACATTAAGAAAGGCCAAGGAGATACCATGTTGTGCAAATGGAACCCGAGGAGCATTAACTCGGTCTCATAAATTTGACATTCAGATACTTTCTAACATAAATCGATACAATCACTTTCCATGGTGGACTGGCACACAATAACTACTCCTTAAAATTTTGCATGCCATCATATGCCCATTAGCGTGAGTTCCACAAATCCCCTGGCATGAATTTCTGGCCATGATTACACGGGCTTCATGAGCATCTACGCATCTTAGGAGGGTACCATCATAATTCCTTTTGTAGAGGACTTCACCTATTCAAGAAAAATGCCATAGTTAGTTGACTAATTGTCTTTTTATTCACCTCGCCTCGCCCCATCCTGGGCATTCTCCTTTTGGAATATACCGCTTGATATCAAGGATACCAAGGTTGACCATCTCGCTCAATCTGACTACTAGTCCGATGATAACGGGTCATTTTGCACTTGTAACTTGTGAGCTGGTTTGGACAGCTGAGTGGACTCCCAACTTGGTCATTGCAGCCAAAGTCGCCAAGGCATCCGTGAAATTGGTTATGATCTCGAGTTAAGTGGGAGAACGATACATCATCAAACCATTCGATTAGTTTCCAGACAACACCTCGATAAGGCACCAATTTTGGATCCTTGGTTCGCCATTGTCCATTGACCTGATAAATGATAAGTGTGACCTCCAAAGACTTTCAATTCCTTGATTCCTAAGTTCATTGCAACTCAGAAACCATTTGCACATGCTTCATATTCTGCAATATTGTTATACAATCAAAGTCTAGTTTGATGGAAACTGGTATTGCTTCTCCTTGGCTGGGGACACCACTACAGCTCCTATTCCACATCCATTCATATTGACAAATCATCAAAGTACATTTTCCACACATTCTCCTCTTCTTCATCTTCTTTTCACCGACAACACCTCATAATTGGTCGTGGGAATTGTGGCGTGTGGGTCAGTTTATCCTCAAGCGGATTTTCACTAGATGATCGTGATTGCACTTCCCTTGATGGACTTTTGAGTTACATATTTGATATCAAATTCGGACAAAGCATCACTTGCCATTTGGATATTCCAATCGATACAGGAGGACTATCAAATATGTATTTTAATGGATCCATTCGTAGATATTAACCAGGTGGTGTAGTATAACATATATCGCTCCTCAATCTCTTGAAGTCCACACTAACGACAACAAAGCCTTTCCTTAACTGCGGATAAGCGGGATTCATGCTCATTAAACTTCTTGCTCGTGAGCACAAATTGCTTGTTCTCTCTTTCCGTATTTCATCATATTGTCCCCAACATTGCCCCGAGTGAGGTGGGCAACATCATGAGATACAATAATAAAGGACTAATTCGGCACAAAAATGTCGAATTCGAGGTTTGGCCAAATAAGCCTCATTTTGTCAAAGGCTTCTTGGCATTCTTTGTTCCATTCTCCAGGTTGCTGTTTTCATGAAGAGCCTGAATATAGGCTCACAAGTGCTAGTTAGATTTGGCAAATAAATCTAGCAATATAGTTGAGTCTTCCTGGGAAAACTTCTAACCTCCGCTCCGCCTCGGGCCTGGGGAGCCAGGCATCTCCTCGTATCGCCTTCACCTTATCGGGATCTACCTTATCCCTTCTTTGGCCGACAATGAACTCCAAGTAATTTCCCCAGCAGAAGCTCCGTTAAAATGCATTTATTCTGGTTCAATCGGAGTTTATATCTTCTCTCAGCCTTCAAACAACTTTCATAAAACTGCCACATGACTTTCTCCCTCCTTGGACTTGGGCGACCATATCATCTCACGCATTCAGACACTTCCAATCTCCTTATGCATCATGTCATGAAATAATGCGACCATGGCACGTTATATGTGGCGCCAAAGATTCTTCAATCCGAACGGCATGACTCGCATAGCAAAATGTTCTTCACTGGTTATGAAAGTAGTTTTTCCTTTGTCATGAATATCTACAGGAATCATTATACCCCGTATATCCATCCATAAAGGAAAATCGATGATTTCTCATTGTATTATCAACATAGGACATCAATATGGGGTAAAGGAAAATCATCTTTCGCAAGGCTAGCTTTATTTAAATCCCGATAGTCTGGCTACACATTCTAATCCTTCCCATCCTTTTTAGGCATTGCAGGCACAATGTTAGCCACCCAACTCAAAGTGTGTCTTGATACTTCCAAAAACCTAGCCTTCAAATCGCTTAGTCACTTCTCTTCTTTCTTTTTATTTTTAATGATATATTCTCGTCGCATTCTCCTCTAACTTTCTGCTTTTTTTGGCTCAACTTCCGGATACAAAGGAATCTTGTGTGATGTAATCCTCTTGGTCTAATCCTCGGGCATATCAAGGATAGGGACCATGCAAACACATCAAGGAATTCCTTTGAACAAATGCAATCATTTCCAAGCGCTCAGGATTTTTCACTATTTTCAGCTCCTTCTTTTCTTCCTTCAAGGCCTATGTTAACCACTCTCAATCACTCCATTATCTAGGTCAAATCCTTTTCCCCGAGTATTCCAAAGAATTTGAAAACTGCTCAACAGCCACTTTCTTCATCTATTTTCAGACTATAGTTATCATAGTCAATTGTAGCAAGAGAATCGATTGATAAAGCCCCAAATTCCTTTTCATGTGACAAAATTTCTATGAACATTCAAATTCCCCGGAAAGCAATTGTGGTGGGGTTGGAATGCTTAAAACAAATGGTGGATCATAAAACATAAAAACAACATGGAACAAACACAAATTAACGAGCTGAGAGTGGTAAAGGAAAGAAATAAAAGAAATAAGAGATTAAAGAACAGAAACAGTAAACGAGGCAAAAGTGGAACATATAGAAGAAAGATTATTGAAAATCATGCAAGTTCATTTAGATGATGTCTCAGTAGTGATAAACAAAAGCATAAGCAATTCTTGAATAATACAACCCAAATAATTACTTTTCAGCAATAACATCAAGCATTGGTTCCGTTGTGGGGCCCACTCATCAAGAGATCTCATCATTGTCATGGCAGCAAGAAACTTATTGTCTTCTTTGAATTGTTTCAACATCCAAGGTATTGATGATTTGCGGCTATGTGAGTGCAAGGGAATTGAACTTCCTCGGCTATAATTACTTCAAATTGGACTAGGAAATGTCTCTTTCAGTGGAGGATCTGTTTCATCTCGCCCTTTTGTTTTTCTTCTGCCCAAACTCAAAGCACTCATCTTTTTCGTCCCAATGGGATCTCGCACACTCCTAGACTCAAATCTGGCTGAACTTCTCCGGGACCAATATAGGTGTTCGGGTGCCTTGCAACCATGGTCCCAATCCTTTACCTTCCAAAGATACCCACTCTTGGTCATGCGATATGAAAGCCACTACTTGATTTTGTATTGGGTCTTTTCCTGTTCCCCTGTCGCTCAACCCTACCACCTCTAGGTTGCTGCCATAAACGCTTCCCCACTAGCCTCTACATTTTCAACATATGGCAATGCCAGCCGGTTTGGATACTATGATTTTCTCCCCATGGATTGTAAATTAATCGAACGAATCATTTTCAATGTACTTAACCTTGATGCAAGGTTGTAGGACAAAGACTAACGCTGTCAAGTTATCCATGGCCTTCCAAGAGTAGCATATTGTAGTCGGACTTCCACCCCATTACACCGGAATAACACCTCAAATTTACTTGGGCCAATCTTCAGGCAAGGCATCACCATCTCCCTCAAGGATGCTCTTCTTAGTCTGGCCGAAAGCTTTCACTACCATTATTTGTGGCAGTAATATTATCCTTACTATATCGACAAATAGCTTAAAGTCTACATAGGTAAGAGACATTCAACTCCTGACCCTCCATCAATGAGAACTCGGGTACTATATAACCTTTTACATTTGAGGGTTATATACAATTGCTTGTGGGTTGGATTGGTGACATCATTTCTTCGCCCGAGAATGTGATCATGTTGACACGCTTCATCGGATCCACCATATTCACCTATGTTCTCAGAATGAAGTATCAGGTTTGACATATGTTTCTTTTAAGACTTTTAGTACTTCGCTTTGATGAGGTCTCGATGATAAGATTAATGACAAAAGAGATATTCTAGCGTGGAGTCTTCTTCGCTTGCTCTAAAATATCATACTCACTTTGCTTCCACATGGATCTTTAGGAATTCCTCATCATCATCTTCTTCTTTTCTTTCCTACATCTGAACCTTTTTCAACATTTCTATCGTCAACAAATTTTCCTTTTTGCTACCTTCCTCTGCAGCCCATAAATCCCCTTCCACTTCTTGTGGACTTCCCCTTTATTTCCATGGATACCACACTTCTCTTCTTATTTGATTGGGCCTTTGAGGTTTCTTCCTATTTCCACCTCTACTCCCATAATTCCAAGGTATAGCATATGTGTGTCCTCATAATCGAAAGGTGTTGGTTTCTTCATGCAATTTATCACTTTTTCTCGGTTTCTCAGAGAGTCAAGCTGGTTAAGTGGAGGCACCCTGAGCTTATACAAAGGGTTCGATTTCATGCACCTCTTCAATGGAATTTTGATGCTTTTTTGCTTGTATCACACCTAAAGTGAGTAGTTCTTTGTACACGTAACTTTGAAATCCCAACAATTCTCAATATCATGTCCAAGGCTTCCACAATGGTACACGCACATCTTGATTCCATATCATATTTCTTCCCTTCTTTCTATCATCAGGTCGTGTGTAAAATGTGATGCTATAATTAGTCTCCCTTTCAAAGCATTAAACACTTTTCTCCATTCTGGTGTCTAATGTAAGACTCAAAGCCTTCTTTGACTAGCGGTTCTTCTTCCTCTAAAGCATTAACCCGGACTTCCTCCTTCATGATTTGGCATTGATTATGGAACAATATCTGGTTTTGACTTTTCTTGAAGGTCCAAATCGTCCACAAGCAATTAGGTTTCTTTACTGCCGCCTTGAAACTTTCTACAATCTTTCAATTGAATGCCCCACTATATCCATGTGATATTTACAAGTTAAGTTTGGATTGTACCCATGTTGGGAATGGTGGTTCTAATGGACGACATTTTATTTACCTGGACACGTGAGATCAAATGAGCCTCCAAATAACTTTTGAAAAATGTCAAAGATTTGGAAATGGATAACTTTGGGAATGGTGGAAGGTTTGGGGAATCGATTATCATTTTGGCTTTTTGGAAATTTGGCTCGGTGGTGTTGACGTGTTTTGGTAGTTCTTTCGTGATATGTGGTTGGATATGTAGGACGCGGCCGGGTTGGTATGGTCGTGATGTGAATGTTATATTAACCCGAGGTCGGGATATGGGATGGGCACTTGTGGGTTTGTGAGGTTTGGTAAATTGGGTAGGCAAAGTGGGTCGAGGCTTTGGTGGCGTGGTGGTGTTTGGGGGTCTTGGGTGCATTGGTGTGTATCTTGGGATAAAGGATTGTTGACTCGCACATAATTCCACATCGCCTCCTTCTTCTTAGGCGAAGAACCTTTCTTGTGTCTTCACTAGTTCATCGGAAGCTGCCGCCTTTTTAGCAAGACTTCTCAATCCTCTTCTCTCCAAATAATGATCAACTAAGAGAAATCTTTGCACGTCGCTTCCTGCCATAGCTCCACATATATAGGCGATCCTAAGGTTCCCCAAAAAGTATGAAAGCACATTTCATGCTGGGATGAGAGGTGGTTGGACTTTGAGCAAATGAATGTTCTCCATCTTTGAGCATACCGCTTAAATGTTTCATCTTTCTTTTTCGTGCATTGTGCTTAGTTGTTCTCTTGTCTGGCAAGCACTTACTAAGGTTAAACTTGTATTGGCCTGCAGTGAATGATCAACTAATTCTCCTCCAAATTTGTGGATCTTCTAATGATCCAGCTGAATGCGCTACCATTCTAAAGCAGTCCACTCAAGCTTTCATGGAAAAAGCTAACAAGAAACCTTTCATCTTTGGACCATATTGGCCATTTTGGTAATAACAATAACTCTTCAAGTGGAACAAAGGGTTACCATGGGCCCCATCATATTTGGAGAAATCAGGAACTTTGAAGTCCTTTGGGAACTATCGTGTCAACGGAGGGTGCAGCTTGTTCAACCTCCACATAACCTTTTAGGTAGTAGGGTCCTTGTATGGCCTTAATTTGATCCCCTGAATCTTCTTCATCCATTCTTCTTTTGAACTTATCCTTCTCCTGCCTCCTCGCACGATTATTCCCTCGAGGAAGATAATTGTCTTTTTGAACAAAGCAACATCTTGAGGTTGCTCCTCAAGTGTGCGGTAGTATGCCCGTGTCCTTCAAGATGCTGTGGTTTTCTATGGATGATACAACCTTCTCCAAAATGGGGGAGGGTAATTGGCATTGTCGGTAAAGGTGGTTGTTCATGAGGATTACCTAGTGCTCCTCCCATGTCATTCATCCATTGTGTAACATTTAGAGTTGCATCCGATACCACAGTGTATGGTTATCATTGCAAAGACTGGGTTGCACACTCTCATCATGCATTACTCACTCTCTATCTCGATTTTGATTAGCTCCAAATAAGTCGAAAGTGATTCTTTTCATGGTTCGTAGAGATCATTTCTTCCATCCTGGCTTGAGTATCCCACTATTGCATCTCAACTGCCCTCCATTTCTCACAACTTCTATTACCTCGATTCCTCCCTCGGGTTCGGGGGAATTAGCTACATCTGTGATGATTCTCCCTCAATCACCATTACCTCCTCGCCATCTTGGTTCGAAGCTCGTGTTAAGTGAATCAATTTGCAGTTAGACTGCAGTATCCTCTTTCCTTGGGCGCCTAATGGTTACGAAGTTACACGTACACACTCACGCACACTCATCACCGTGTGGATAACAATAACCGTAAGGGTTAAAGATTTCATTTGCTTTTTATATAAAACAAAAAACAATCATCAAAAAGTTCTTTTCAATAGTAAGGGGATACCCCACACCTATTCTTATGGGGTGGTATGTTACCCTTATAAGTCAAGGTGTGGTTGATAACAAATCCACAGGAGAATCCACTCCTCTCAGTAGGGTGCTATCCTGATGAACACTAGCAATGCAATTGTTTTCTCCGGGATGACTAAGCTTCTCATATTTCCTCGGCACGCAGGGATGAGTTTCTCATCTCAAGGTAAAATGTGATTGATTACTTTCTAAGGGAACATTTATTCCTCTATGAAAAAGTATCTAATGAGTTAGAGAAATTCAAAGTAGCACAAACATTGAGAATTTCATTAATTCCTGTGCTGAAGTTCCGAAAGTACACAAGCTTCCTCTTTCGAAAATTGATAACATAGGAAAAAAATTAAATACATCAAAGAAACTCCTTTATTCAATACAAAATTACTACATCAAAACTTCATCTTTTTTCTTCTCGAGGTCTTTAGTGATGCTTTCTACATACATCCGATAAACTCCGCGCTTTACTTCTCGAGGTAATCCGAATGGTGGCATCTTGCTAATTTGTTCATTGGCTTGCTCAAATCGTGGTATATGAAGTTGTGACATACGACCAATTCACTATTGAGTTTTCCATACTTTCTCTTCCCACTCCAAAAGCCTTTCTCTCCATGACTTTCCAAATTCCAATTACATACATTAACAAAACAAATCCTCGGAGTAATGATTTGTATCAGATGCCCACCCCTCGAAAGTGGTATTTTGTTCAATGGAAAGCCAAAAACCTGCTGATAGGATATTCCACTTGTTCTTCCAACTTCTTTCACACATCTTTTCTCTTTATTGATCTCTATTTTTAAGTTGAAAAACATTCTTATCCCTAACAAGCTTGATTTCTTTGTTCCATCTTTCCCACCCACATGCCGCTCTTCTTATTAATCTCTTGCTCTAATCTCTGTTCCTTTCTCTTCATGCTTGATCGCATGGAGTTTTTCTTCAAGCTTTTTGATCTTGGCCAAATGAGCGGCTGAGATCTTCTCTTTGCCTTTTCTCGGACTTTGCAATTTCGCAGCTTCAATGCCGTGACTCATCTTTTAGGGTCTCAATCTCCTTAGTCATTTTTCTCACATTGGTAAAAGTAGTGTATCGGGTTAGCTTTTAGGTCACCGCCTCCTTTTTCTTCTTTCCAAGCATCGCATTTGTGCTCTTCATTGATTCTACTCTGGGATGTCCATTGAGTGTACTTTTAATGTTTGCATAGTGAATCGTAAATTGCTGTGTAGAATATCCTCTTTGGAATGCTTATTCTCCACGATATCTTGTTTTTCTCCATTCCTCAGATTCTTGGTAAGAAGAGGTTAAACGTTGTTGGCCAAGTTCCCCTTTCTCCCTAGGATTTTGAGGCATCATTCCATGCCATTTTGATCTTCGCTTTCTTGTTCCATGGTATTTTTATCTTTCTCGATACAAGAAGCTAAACCCCTTTAGCTTGTTCCTTCTTCCTCGGGCTTTGTTTGGGTCCAAAGTGAAGTTGTCCTGAGCACCAATGCGGGTGTATAGGCGATGCATCCCCGACTCCATTAAAGCGAACTGCTAGAAAAATCGCCACAACTCAGTAGATAAGCAACACATTTCTCCATGATACCAATGACAAACCCATTTGAAAGTACTAGATTGTATCCTGGTGAGAACTCCTTTTTCCATATTTTTGCCTCTTAAAATAGAGCTGATTTTATCTCAGTATGCGATAGAAGTCTCCTAATGGATTAGAAAGAGGCCCATGCAGATTATCACAAGATAATGCATGAGTCATAAACTAGACATACAACATAGGCAAACAACAAACGCAATCTTCCTCCATTTTTTTGAATGCAAATCGCCAAGGAAAGAAATGTATCTCGCCAAGATAGTCTGGATAGGATTCATGCCACACGCCTCGAATTTGAAAACACATCCATAGCACTGGGTCAACAACATCCGGTGTGAATGAGAAATAAGATCAATCCATAAATTGTCGCACTAGTGTACGCATTGAAGACATCCCAAACTTCCTTGTTGAGCCAACTTCTGCATATGGGTTTCTAAAAACTCCTTTTCTCTCTGATTCCTTGAGTAGATCCCTTACTTCCATTCTCCTATCCGGGTTTGGATCAACTCCAATTACTCTCCCGCAATCTTTTCTCTTTGCTAACATAATGTCCTTTGGTAGTGGTATACACCAGATTCTTCTCAATTGGTAGCCTTAACATGACTATATACTCTTTCTATAGTTGGTGTTGCATCAAGATCGTGTGCAACTGGTCCAAACAAAGCAAAGAGAAGGATCTTCCAAATTGTGAGAGAGCACTTCAAAGCAGGAGCCTTCTACAGTGGATGGAAGCAACAAATCCAATATGCGCCATTACATACATCCTTGAAAGAGGATGAGACTTCACGAGCAGCACTTCAATTGAACTAATTCTTTCTACTCTCTCTAACTCTTTGTCTGCACGCTTGTCATCGTAATTTTGATGTTTCTTTTTCCAGTCATGTGCATCAAGCAAGTGTTCATCTGTGTTGTTTCCATTTTGATCTCGAACTAATGATGACTTTGTATTATTATCAATTAAAACCAATGTGGGAAACAAAAAAATGAAACAATTGAGTAAAAATGGAAAAAAATGTATGCTCTTATTAAAAATATTCTTTAGTAAAATGCACAAACCTAAGCATGATCAAATGAACAAGAAAATACATTTTGAATGCAATAATGCATAGTTGCAAGTTAAGCAAGAACATGCAGAGAAAATGAACTAGCATGTCGCAATGAACACAATGCTTGTCTATGTTATGAATGATGAGAATGTATAGTATGAGACAACAAGCTTAGTTAACTTAGATACAATTTGATAATGTAAAAACAACAAAAAGTAAAACATAAAGGGAGAGTATGAGTGTAAAAGAGATGAGTAAGCATGTCTCTTTGGTCCTAATAGGTGTAAAGCTTTAACGGGTGGGAAGTCTCTAAGGCCAAAACCCTATTTTTGAGGGGCATGCTTATGTCTCAACTATTTGTACACACATCATGGTGGGTCTAGACTTTCTCATCGACTCATGGTCCCCAGATTGCCCCCGCCCACAAAGTGACAAGAACTGACTTTTGAACCGAATCACAAGTAGGGATGAACCCTCTCAATATGATTGAGATCCATAAAGCAGTAAGAATAATCCGAGTGGTGTCCCCAACAACAACTACCAAGCAAATGGAGCACAAAGCCCCTCTATGGCAATGTCAGAAAACCTCCTAATCCTTAAGGCCTCGCACTGCCTGCATAGAGTCCAAAACACACAAGGTGTGAAGTGATTGTGATGCTGTGTGCATGGAGCATACATAACCCTTTCAATCCTAATACAACACTATATACTTCCTCGCAAAACAAAATTCAAAGAGAATACATATATACAAAATAACAAAAGTCTTCTAACCTAAAGGTTTTAGCAAATTAAGTAAACATTATATTTAAATGTATAATATTTAAATCGCTCGAGAAAAAAAAATAAAAATAAAGAAACACTATACAAAAAAAACAATGAGAAAAAATACAAATGTAATTCAAACAACAAATATATACAAAATACAATAATCATCTATCCTAAGGTTTTAGCAAATAAAGCAAATATATGAACACTAAATCTTGTAAAAGAAAAATAAAAGAAATACTGTACAAAATAAAAAAAGAAAACAAGAATCAACGGGGTTATATATAATTTGCACAACTAACTATATAGGCCTCGACTTCTTACCGAGTAATCCTCATGGAGTCAGCCATCCTCGTGAATCTGGGATCGCGACGTGGACGGCTTAACAAAATAATTGTTTGAAAATTGGAGTCGCCACCAGATTTATTTAAATTGGAAAACCTTGGAAAAACCAATTTTATCTTCGTAAAGATAATCTTCGAAAAAAAAAAAGATATGAGTTCGGGAGTCGGTTATGCATAGATAGGAAGGATAGGAATTTAACTTATAAACCCTCTAGTGCACCCGGCCCTAGGACGGCACCTTAGAAAATTGTGCAAAATTAATTAATAACCCTTAAAAATTTCAATAAAAGAAATACAAAAAGTTGCAATTTAAATACTTAAGTTGCCAGGAAAGTTAATTTAGTAGAATGTTTACAATTTAAAACACATAAATTAAGAAAAATTAATTTATTAAATATTTACAAACTTTTTTTTTTTTTTTTTTTTAAACACATTAATTAAGAAAATTAATTTTGACAAATATATCTCCGGCAATTTTAACGATAAATTAAAAATGATTTATACAAAATATTTATACAATTCTTAACAAATAAACTAAGAAAATTAATTTTGGCAAGTATATTTTAAAATTTAAAACAAATACATATAAAAAATTAGTTTTGGGAAAATATATTTACAATCTTAACAACTTAATAAATAATTTACACAAAATATTTACAATTTGGACAAAATAAATTAAGAAAAATTAATTTTGGCAAGGGCACATCTAAAATTTGGAAACAAATACATTGGAAGAAAATTTAGTTTTGGAAAATATATTTATACAATCTTAACAACTAATAAATAATTTACACAAAATATTTACAATTTGAGACAAATAAATTAAGAAAAATTAATTTTGGCTTGACAGTGGATAGCCTGCCTCCCACGCATCCTCCGGTGCAATGAGGAACTCAAAGTCACGTAGTTCTCAGCAAAAATATTTATGTGTCGATTAATTTTTATTAATTAAAAGTGATTATGTTAAAAATTTCTTCATAGGATCTCACAGGTAGCACTTGGCTACTCAATGAACTCTTATGGTTCAATAATGATAAAGATAACATCTATTATTCAATCATTATTATTGATCATCGCATGGATTAAAAAAAGATCCAAAAAAAAAAAAATCTTATTATCATTTATTGGAAAAGAAAATCAATTTTTTAATTTTCATATAATGGAAAGACTAGTTTTAACATGAAATGATTCTTTAAATAATAATTAACATACAATAAAATTGAACTAGCCACACAAAATAAAACTATCATAACAGAAAGAAACATTGGCAATCCTAATTTCTAATTCATAAAAATTCAAGAATTCATTAAAAATCAAATGAATGCGAAAAAATAAGCCCAAACAGGATGTGAATAAACTAACGAATCTGATCAACATACAAGTAATACATGGTTTAACAAACTTTAAAATAGTAATGTTAATGATTTGAGTGTCAGACAAAAAAAATCAAAGCCCAAATACTATACAATCAAACTAAAGCCAATCGTGATATCAAGAAAAATAACATAATAATAATAGTAACAATTAGAAACAAACAAAAAGGAAAGAAGAGTCCGAACTAAGACTTCATTTTATTTTTTTACTTTGGTTCCTAATCAATCAGAGAGAGAGAGGGGGATGAGAGAGAAAAGTTGATGTGTGAAGTGAAGGGAGGATGTATGTCCGGAAGGAGGATAGAGAAGGGCACTCACGCCAAGGGCCGGGCAATGATGTGGGTGGTCGAGGTCCTGGCGTTTAATGAATTTTACTGTGAAGCAAGGCGTAAGTTTCAGATCTAAGACTATGGAAATGATAGCTTGAAGTGGTGTCTTAAGATTCCTAGTGGAGATGATGATGCTAATAATGGCAACACTCAGCCTCCGTCCTTTTCTTTCATATAATTTTCCAAGTTTTGATTTTGATTTTAACATGTTATTTGGTTCTGCTTTGTTTTTTTTTATTTTTTGGTTGGATTGCAGGTGGTAGTGATGGTGAAAATGGAGATTTGACTAAGATGATGGAGAAGATAATAATGGTGATAGTGAGGGGAAGAGTGTGGAAAAATTACCTGCTTGTACTCTTGTTATTGTTTCTCGCTATTACAGCTTGTATTTGCTGCAAATGCTTGATCTTCAATGTATCTCCTTATTTGAATTTCAAATCTCAATATGTTTGTGCTGATCCCCATCCCCGATGCTTCCTTACTCTATTAAAATTTTTGAATTCAAAAAAAGTTCTCTCTCGCTTTTTATTTTTTTTAAAGTGAAGATCGCATTTTACAGCCCTTCTCTCTCTTTTTAACTTCCTTATTTATACACATGCCGAATCAAATGCTTTTGTCGTGACAATTTAATGCTTTTGATTTGTTGTCACGAGGCATTAAATGCCCCGATTTTTTGGATGTAGTTGTCAAGTCCGAGCATTAAATGCTCCTTAGAACATTCAAAGGTAATCTCAGGCATCTTTTTTTGACTCCTTTTCTTTTATTATTATTATTTTTTGTGTTTTTTTTTTATCAAGCACCTGAGAAATCGATCTCTCTTTTTTTCTTCTTATTATTATTTTTTTTTGTTTGGGCTAAAAATGAAAGAAGAAAGAAAAAGAAGAAGAAAACAAAATAACAGTAATAATAAACAAATAAACAAATAAATAAACGAGCTCACCTTTCATACAAAATGAACTTAGAACTCAATTAATTAAGCATCTTCATGAAACATAAAAATGAACTCCGATACTCTAATTTTTTTGAAAGAAACTTGAGTTTATTTTAATATGAACCAAACAAAATCGGGTGTTCACAATCATCAATCCTAGGCAACGGGTACTTATTCTTTATAGTCACTTGGTTCAACTGCCTATAATCTATACACATTCTCATGCTTCCATCTTTCTTCTTCACAAATAAGACCAGAGTGCCCCAAGGTGAAGCACTCTACCTTATAAAACTCTTTTCCAATAGCTCCTCTAACCGGGTTTTCAATTTCGCTAACTCGAGGGTGACATCCTATACGGGGCTATAGAGATAGGTCCTGCTCCAGTGAACCAAATTTATGGAGAATTCTACTTCTCTTCGAGGGAGGGAACTCGGGTATCCTGAAACACCTCAGGATAGTTCTCTCACCACGTGCATGTCACCCAGGTTTTGCTCAAAGTCTACATCGCAGGCGGCTAGGAGAACATATCCCTTAGTTTTCTCCCCACTACAGAAGACCTCTACGGAGTTTAGGTATAACCTTATGGGTTGACTAATGGGTTTAGGAGGAGAAGGAAAAA
>JAVHNL010000431.1:0-11000 GCA_031216105.1 Dalbergia cultrata | reverse complement strand
GTGTCGAGTCCTTAAATCTAAAAGTCTCTAAACTTCCCTTCGATCTTATTGTTTCTACTCCTACAAATCGCATACCATGCTAATACTTGCCGATTTGTTGTTTAAACTGTCATCTTTGTTGTGGAAAATAGGTCTTTTATCATAGATTTAATTTGTTTTACCCTTGAAAAGACATAGGCATTATCTTAGGTATGAACTCAAGCTTCACCCCAATCGTGTGATGTTAGATTGTGGAACCCAAACCGTAGTTTTCCCTTCTCCTCCAGAAAACATCACTCAACCCATTAGAGATCGTACTCTAAATTCCGTAGAGGTCTTTGTAGTGGGAAGAAAACTAAGGGATATGTTCTCCTAGTCAGCTTTGTGATGTAGACTTGGAGCAAAACCTAGGTGAGATACCTTTGTGGTGAGAGACTATCCCGAGGTGTTTCAGGAAGAGAAACACCCAGTTCCCTCCCGAAAGAGAAGTGGAGTTCTCCATAGAGTTGGTTCCTCGGGGACAGGACCAATCTCTATAGCCCCGTGATAGGATGTCACCCCTCGGAGTTATGCGAGTTGAAAACTTGATTAGAGGAGTTGTTAGAAAAGAGTTTTATAAGGCCGGTAGTGCTTGACTCTTGGGCGCTCCGGTCTTATTTGTGAAGAAAAAGAGACTGAAGCATGAGGATGTGTATAGACTATAAATGGTTGAACCAAGTAACCATAAAGAATAAAATACCCACTGCTCTGTGATTGATGATCTTATGGACCAATCTGAAAGGAGCAAGTAGTGTTTTCTAAGATTGATTTAAGGTCCAGAGTTACCATCAGTTAGGGTGAGAGATTCGGATATTCCTAAAACCGCTTAACTTCCCGAACTCGGTATGGACACTTTGAGTTCAATGTAATGTCGTTTGGTTTGACGAATGCTCGCGCATTTGTATGGATTACATGAATGAGGATCTTTAGACCCTATTTAGATCGATTAAATGGTTGTGTTCATAGATGATATATTCTCATCTATTCGAAAACCCACGAGGAGCATGAGCGTCATTTAAGGTTGGTTTTAGAGGTATTAAAGGAGAAGAAGTTATACGCTAAGTTGTCTAAGTGTGAATTTTGGTTAGAGGAGGTAAAGTTCCTAGGGCATGTTGTGTGTCAAAAGGTGGGCATAGTCGCTCGTAGACCCAAGTAAGATAGAGGTTGTAATGAATTGGGATAGACCAACCTTCAGAATGCTTGAGATTAAGAAGCTTTTGGGTTTAGCTGGATATTACCGTAGGTTCATTAAAGGATTTTCCCGATTAGCCTCCTACCCTTAACCAAGCTCACTAGGAAGAATGCCCCGTTTGAGGTGGAGCCCAGGAGTGTGAAAAGAGTTTCCTAGAGCTTAAGGAAAAGCTCACCTCAACCCCGCTTTTAGTTTTACTGACCCCAAGCCAATTCTTCTTTGAGGTATGGGTTGCGATGCTTCCGGCAAGGGTTTAGGTTGTGTGTTGATGCAAAAGCAAAAGCAAGTGGTAGCCTATGCTGTCCCAGCAACTCAAGCCTCATGAGGTAACCTACCCCACCCATGACCTTGAACTAGAAGCCATCGTGTTCGCTCCTAAAGATGTGGGAGACACCACTTGTATGGTGTGAGGTTTGAAGTTTTCTCCGATCATAAGAGTCTCAAGCATCTCTTTGATCAAAAGGAGTTGAATATGAGGCAAAGAGAGATGGATGGAATTCCTCCAAGGACTACGCATTTTGGTTTAAATTACTGACCAGGCAAGGCTAATGTAGTAGCCGACGCCTTGAGCCTAAACTTCGTTACGTGCCGCTCCAAGTATGATGGTTAATGAAGTTGGGTTAATAGAGCAATTTAGGAATATGAATCTTGGAATGTCTATAATCCGAGAATGCCAGCATCGTGATGAGTCATCTCGGTCAGGTGACGGTGGGTTTACAGCAAAGGATTATGCTTGCCCAAAGAGAAAATGAGGACTTTATGGAGACAATCAGAGGCGATAAAAGTTTGGAAAGTTGAAAAGGTTTTGTCACGAGGCCCCATTGGTTATGGAAGTTCGAGGGGCGAGTCTGTGTGCCACAAGATGGTGACCTCAGAAAAAGATCTTGGAGGGAGGCTCACAAAAGCCATTTTGCCATCCATCCTGGTACTACTGAAGATGTCGAGGACTTGAAAAGAGGATGTTTTGGTGGCGGGATTAAAAGAAAGGATGTGGTCGCTGGGTGAGTAAGTGTTTAGTCCGCCTTAAGGTCAAGATCGAACACCAAAAACCTTCGGCATGTTACAGCCCACAGCCGATCCCAGAGTGGAAGTGGGAGAGTATATCAATGGACCCATTAGCCAGGATTGCCAAAGACCCAAGCTGGCCACGATGCCGTATGGGTAATAGTGGATCGACTAACTAAGTCGGCTCACTTTCTACCTATTGAGTCGCATTACTCGTTGGATAAGTTGGCCCGACTTTACATCCAAGAAATAGTAAGGTTGCATGGAGTACCATCGGCGATAATCTCGGATCGAGATCCGCGGTTTTACATCCGCGTTTTTGGGAAGCCTTTCAAAGGCGTTTTGGTTCCAAGTTGTGCCTAAACCACTTTGCTTACCACCCACAAGCGGATGGTCGATCCGAGAGGACAATCCAAACCCTAGAGGATATGCTTTGAGAGCTTGTGTCTTAGACCAAAAGGAAGTTGGGGATAAGTACATGCCTTTGATCGAGTTTGCGATATAACATGAGTTATCACGCAAGCATCGATGTAACTGCCGTCATGAGGCATTATCACGGAAGGAAGTGCCAATCACCCTTGTGTTGAGTGCGAGGCGGGAGAAACAAGAGTGTCTTAGGACCTGAGGTAGTGAGGGAAGCAGCGGAGCAAATCAAAGAAGATCAAGGATAGAATGTTAACCGCTCAAAGTCGGCGAAGAGAAAAGCTACAGCAGGACAAAGGCGCCAAGCCCTTGGAGTTCAAGAGGGAGAACATGTATTTCTAAGAATCACCCCACTACGAGGGAATAGGAGAGCCGTGAAAGTTAAAAAGTTGAGTCCTCGATTTCTCGGTCCTTTTGAAATTCTTCAAAGAGTCGGATCAAGTAGCTTACAAAATAGCCTTACTACTGTCTGTCAAACACTTCATGATGTCTTTCCACGTCTCCCGATTCACGTAAATATGAGTTGCGACCCTAGCCATGTCCTAGAACTTGAGCATGTCTGATTAAGGGAGGACCTCACTTTCAATGTACCGCCTACGGGAATAGTGGATCACGAGTCAAGCGATTAAGAAACAAGTCAGTTCCTTTGGTAAAAGTGGCGTGAGGACAAGGCAAGTCGGAAGAATACCGCGTGGGAACTAGAGTCGGAGATGAAGTCCAAATATCCAGAGCACTAAGATGCAATTTGAGGCGAAATTGCTTTTTAAGGAGGAGTAATGTGCCTTGGAATTTTATTCCAGAGTGAAAATGACCAAAATGCCCACCTGAGGTCATTTTATTTGAGTCGAGGAAAGCTTGATGGCGGTGCTCGAAGGAGCAAACTCAATGTTGGAAGAGGATTAGAAAAACATATGTACGCCAAGAGGATCGAAAATCTCGTTTTTCGAGGTTTCAGATCAAAATGACCAAAGCTTGCCCTGTGGTGTTTTACCCGTTTACAAGTGCTTGGGATGAACCGAAACCTCCCGAGATGGTTTTAAAAGGCGTTTTTATGTATTCTATGACCTCAGTTTTAATTTTTTGAAGTCCCGGAGCAAAATTAGTGCAAAATGCGGTTTTGCCCTAGTTCAAGTACTCTTACGGCTTAATCACACGGTCGCAAACCCCTAAGCAATATTAGGCTCTGTCGAAGGTTAATTAATTTCCTTAATTAATCTAGAGTCAAAATAATTTATTAAAGTTAATTAGAACCAAAAAGTACTTAATTACAACCTAAAATCATATTTTAATTTTGTGACACCTAGTCATAGAATCTTGAATAGTGTTTTCTCTTTCCAATTCCTTAAATCATGGAATTGTGTTACACGTGTTTATTCATAAATGAGTTTTAAATTCTTTAATGATGTATGGAGCACTCCTAAACTTGTCATAAACTCCTAAATCCCATTTCTTAGTTACCTAGTCCTCGTATTTACCTCTTTTTATTTCTTGAATTTTCATTATTATTCACAGTCGATGCGAGAAGCAATTTTCTTTTTCTTTTTTCTTTTAAAGAAAAAGCGTTTTGCTTTCTGCCAGGTCAATTAACAAAAAATTTTCATTCGAGCTTCATCGGTGATTTGGCCTTGCACGCAATGGGGCCGAAAGATCTGAGTGTCTTGGCGGTGAAAGACATATAGGAATTGTTGCGCAAGGAATGACGGGTCGCGAGTCATACCTGACACTAATGCACCTTTAGGATCCCATCGAGAACTCCACTTGAAGTTCAAGCGTGCTTGGCGAGTAATCTTGGGATGGGTGACCTCGTGGGAAGTTCTCGTGTTGCACCTCTTTTTTATTTTCTTGAATTTTTCTCGTATTACGAGTCGTGCGGGAGCAACTTTCTTTTTTTTTCTTTTAAAGAAAAATGTTTTGCTCTGCGGTCGAGGTAACAAAAATTTTCATTGAGCTTGTCGTGGGCCCCCTGCGCAATGGGCGAAAGATCTGAGGGTTATTGGCGAAGGCATATAGGAATTGTTCGCACAAGGAATGACAGGTGCGATCATACCAGCACTAATGCACCGGATCCCATCAGAACTCCGAAGTTAAGCGTGCTTGGGCGAGAGTAGCACTGGGATGGGTGACCTCGTGGGAAGTCATAGTGTTGCACCTCTTTTTATTTACTTGAATTTTCTCGTATTCACAGTCGATGCGGAAGCAATTTTCTTTTTTTTTTTCTTTTAAAGAAAAATGTTTTGCTATCACGGTCGGGTAACAAAAATTTTCATTGAGCTTGTCGTGGGCCCCACACTTGCAATGGAAGCGAAAGATCACAGTGTCTTGTGGCGAAGGCATATAGGAATTGTTCAGCGCAAGGAATGGCCAGATGCGATCATGCTGGCACTAATGCACCGGATCCCATGAGAACTCCTTGATTCGGCGTGCTTGGCGAGAGTAGTCTTGGGATAGGTGACCTCACAGGAAGTCCTCGTGTTGCACCTCTTTTTATTTTCTTGAATTGTTCGTATTACAGTCGTGCGAACAATTTTCTTTTTTTCTTTTAAAGAAAAAGGTTTTGCTCTGCCCGGTCAGGTAACAAAAAATTTTCATTCGAGCTTGTCGTGGGCCCCACAGGCAATGGGGCGAAAGATACGAGTGTGCGGCGGGGAAGGCATATAGGAATTGTTCGCGCAAGGAATGACAGGTGCGATCATACCAGCACTAATGCAGGATCCATGAGAACTCACTTGATTCAGCGTGCTTGGCGAGTAATCTTGGGATGGGTGACCTCCTGGGAAGTCCTCGTGTTGCACCTCTTTTTTATTTTCTTGAATTTTTCTCGTATTACGAGTCGTGCGGGAGCAATTTTCTTTTTTTTTCTTTTAAAGAAAAATGTTTTGCTCTGCCCGGTCAGGTAACAAAAAATTTTCATTTGAGCTTGCCGTGGGCCCCACACGCAATGGGGCAAAAAGATGCAGTGTCTTGTGGCGAGCATATAGGAATTGTTCGCGCAGGAATGGCGAGTGCGATCATACGACACTAATGCAGGATCCCATGAGAACTCCATGATTCAGCGTGCTTGGCGAGAGTAATCTTTGGGATGGGTGACCTCTGCAGGATGTCCTCGTGTTGCACCTCTTTTTATTTTCTTGAATTTTCTCGTATTCACAGTGGTGCGGGAACAATTTTCTTTTTCTTTTAAAGAAAAATGTTTTGCTCTGCCAGTCGGGTAACAAAAAATTTTCATTCGAGCTTGTCGTGGGCCACTGCGCAATGGGAGCGAAAGATCTGAGTGTCTTGGCCGGGGAAGGCATATAGGAATTGTTCGCGCAAGGAATGGCCAGGTGCGATCATACCGGCACTAATGCACGGATCCATGAGAACTCCATGATTCAGCGTGCTTGGCGAGAGTAGTCTTTGGGATGGGTGACCTCTGGGAAGTCCTGCGTGTTGCACCTCTTTTATTTTCTTGAATTTTTCTCATTATTGCAGTGGTGCGAAGCAATTTTCTTTTTTCTTTTAAAGAAAAAAAGGTTTTGCTCTGCCGGTCGAATTAACAAAAATTTTCCTTCGGAGCTTGTCGTGGGCCCCGCAGGCAATGGGGCGAAAGATCTGAGTGTCGTGACGAAGGCATATAGGAATTGTTCGCGCAAGGAATGGCCAGTGCGATCATACCAGCACTAATGCAGGATCCATGAGAACTCCATGATTAAGCGTGCTTGGCGAGTAATCTTGGGATGGGTGACCTCTGCAGGAAGTCACTCGTGTTGCACCTCTTTTTTATTTTCTTGAATTTTTGTCGTATTACGAGTCGTGCGGGAGCAATTTTCTTTTTCTTTTAAAGAAAAAGGTTTTGCTCTGCCGGTCGGGTAACAAAAAATTTTCATTGAGCTTGTCGTGGGCCCCACGCAATGATGGGGCAAAAGAAGCGAGTGTCTTGTGTGAGGCATATAAGGAATTGTTCGCGCAAGGAATGACATGTCGCGATCATACCGACACTAATGCACGGATCCCATCGAACTCATGATTAAGCGTGCTTGGCGAGAGTAGTACTGGGATGGGTGACCTCCTGGGATGTCCTCGTGTTGCACCTCTTTTTTATTTTCTTGAATTTTTCTCGTATTACGAGTCGTGCGGGAGCAACTTTCTTTTTTTTTCTTTTAAAGAAAAATGTTTTGCTCTGCCCGGTCAGGTAACAAAAAATTTTCATTCGAGCTTGTCGTGGGCCCCAGGCAATGGAAGTGAAAGATCTGAGGGTCTTGCTGACGAGCATATAGGAATTGTTCGCACAAGGAATGGCAGTGCGATCATACCAGCACTAATGCAGGATCCCATCGAACTCATGATTAAGCGTGCTTGGGCGAGAGTAGCACTGGGATGGGTGACCTCGTGGGAAGTTCTCGTGTTGCACCTCTTTTTTATTTACTTGAATTTTTCTCGTATTACGAGTCGTGCGGAAGCAATTTTCTTTTTTTTTTTCTTTTAAAGAAAAATGTTTTGCTCTGCCCGGTCAGGTAACAAAAAATTTTCATTGAGCTTGTCGTGGGCCCCACACGCAATGGGGCAAAGATGCTGAGTGTCTTGTGCGAAGGCATATAGGAATTGTTCGCGCAAGGAATGGCCGAGTGCGATCATACGGCACTAATGCCGGATCCCATGAGAACTCGCGATTCAGCGTGCTTGGCGAAGTAATCTTGGGATGGGTGACCTCTTGGGAAGTCCTCGTGTTGCACCTCTTTTTATTTTCTTGAATTTTCTCGTATTCACAGTCGATGCGAAGCAATTTTCTTTTTTCTTTTAAAGAAAAAGGTTTTGCTACTGCCCGGTCGGGTAACAAAAATTTTCATTCGAGCTTGTCGTGGGCCCCACAGGCAATGGGGCGAAAGATCTGAGTGTATTGTGAGGCATATAGGAATTGTTCGGCGCCAAGGAATGGCCAGGTGCGATCATACCAGACACTAATGCGGATCCCATGAGAACTCATGATTCAGCGTGCTTGAGGCGAAGTAGTGCGGGATGGGTGACCTCTGCAGGAGAGTCCTCGTGTTGCACCTCTTTTTTATTTTCTTGAATTTTCTGCGTATTCAGTCGATGCGGGAGCAATTTTCTTTTTTCTTTTAAAGAAAAATGTTTTGCTCTGCCCGGTCAGGTAACAAAAAATTTTCATTCGAGCATGTCGTGGGCCCCAGCCAGGCAATGAAGTGAAAGATCTGAGTGTCTTGTGGCCCGAAGGCATATAGGAATTGTTCGCGCAAGGAATGGCCAGTGCGATCATACCGGCACCTAATGCCGGATCCATGAGAACTCATTGATTCAGCGTGCTTGGCGAGAGTAATCTTTGGGATGGGTGACCTCTGGGAAGTCCTCGTGTTGCACCTCTTTTTTATTTTCTTGAATTTTCTGCGTATTACAGTCGTGCGGGGAGCAATTTTCTTTTTTCTTTTAAAGAAAAATGTTTTGCTCTGCCGGTCAGGGTAACAAAAATTTTCATTCGAGCTTGTCGTGGGCCCCCACAGGCAATGGGGCGAAAGATCTGAGTGTCTTGTGTGAAGGCATATAGGAATTGTTCGCGCCAAAGGAATGACCAGTGCGATCATACCAGCACTAATGCCGGATCATGAGAACTCATGATTCAGCGTGCTTGGCGAGTGAAATCTTGGGATGGGTGACCTCGTGGGAAGTTCTCGTGTTGCACCTCTTTTTTATTTACTTGAATTTTTCTCGTATTACGAGTCGTGCGGAAGCAATTTTCTTTTTTTTTTTCTTTTAAAGAAAAATGTTTTGCTCTGCCCGGTCAGGTAACAAAAAATTTTCATTCGAGCTTGTCGTGGGCCCCACAGGCAATGGGGCGAAAGATACGAGTGTCTTGTGTGAGCATATAGGAATTGTTCGCGCAAGGAATGACAGGTGCGATCATACCAGCACTAATGCACCGGATCCCATGAGAACTCCGCAGTTCAGCGTGCTTGGGCGAGAGTAGTACTGGGATGGGTGACCTCCTGGGAAGTCCTCGTGTTGCACCTCTTTTTTATTTTCTTGAATTGTTCTCGTATTACGAGTCGTGCGGGAGCAATTTTCTTTTTTTTTCTTTTAAAGAAAAAGGTTTTGCTCTGCCGTCGGGTAACAAAAATTTTCATTCGAGCTTGTCGTGGGCCCCACAGGCAATGGGGCGAAAGATCACAGTGTCTTGGAAGGCATATAGGAATTGTTCGCGCAAGGAATGGCAGGTGCGATCATACCGACACTAATGCAGGATCCCATGAGAACTCCTTGATTCAGCGTGCTTGGCGAGAGTAGTCTTGGGATGGGTGACCTCTGAGAAGTCCTCGTGTTGCACCTCTTTTTATTTTCTTGAATTTTTCACCGTGTGCAGTCGTGCCGAGGAGCAATTTTCTTTTTTTTCTTTTAAAGAAAAATGTTTTGCTCTGCCCGGTCAGGTAACAAAAAAATTTCATTCGAGCTTGTCGTGGGCCCCACACGCAATGGGAAGCGAAGATGCCCCGAGAGTGCTTGTGAAGCATATAGGAATTGTTCGCGCAAGGAATGACAGGTGCGATCATACCAGCACTAATGCAGGATCCCATGAGAACTCATGATTCAGCGTGCTTGGCGAGAGTAGTCTTGGGATGGGTGACCTCTGGGAAGTCCTCGTGTTGCACCTCTTTTTATTTTCTTGAATTTTTCTCGTATGCACAGTCGTGCGAGAACAATTTTCTTTTTTTCTTTTAAAGAAAAAGGTTTTGCTCTGCCGGTCAATTAACAAAAAATTTTCATTGAGCTTGTCGTGGGCCCCACAGGCAATGGGGCGAAAGATCTGCAGTGTCTTGTGGGGAAGGCATATAGGAATTGTTCGGCGCAAGGAATGGCAGTGCGATCATACCGGCACTAATGCAGGATCCCATGAGAACTCATGATTCAGCGTGCTTGGCGAGAGTAATCTTGGGATGGGTGACCTCTGGGAAGTCCTCGTGTTGCACCTCTTTTTATTTTCTTGAATTTTTCTGTTCGTATTACAGTCGATGCGGGAACAATTTTCTTTTTCTTTTAAAGAAAAAGGTTTTGCTCTGCCGGTCGGGTAACAAAAATTTTCATTGAGCTTGTCGTGGGCCCCACGCCCAATGGGGCAAAAGATACGAGTGTCTTGGCGCCGAAGGCATATAGGAATTGTTCGCGCAAGGAATGACAGGTGCGATCATACCAGCACTAATGCACCGGATCCCATCAGAACTCCGCAGTTAAGCGTGCTTGGGCGAGAGTAGTACTGGGATGGGTGACCTCCTGGGAAGTCCTCGTGTTGCACCTCTTTTTTATTTTCTTGAATTTTTCTCGTATTACGAGTCGTGCGGGAGCAATTTTCTTTTTATTCTTTTAAAGAAAAATGTTTTGCTCTGCCCGGTCAGGTAACAAAAAATTTCATTGAGCTTGTCGTGGGCCCCACACGCCCAATGGGGCGAAAGATCTGAGTGTCTTGTGGTGAAGGCATATAGGAATTGTTCGCGCAAGGAATGACAGGTGCGATCATACCAGCACTAATGCACCGGATCCCATGAGAACTCCGCAGTTCAGCGTGCTTGGGCGAGAGTAGTCTTTGGGATGGGTGACCTCTGGGAAGTCCTCGTGTTGCACCTCTTTTTATTTTCTTGAATTTTCGTATTCACAGTCGTGCGGAAGCAATTTTCTTTTTTTTTTTCTTTTAAAGAAAAATGTTTTGCTCTGCCCGGTCAGGTAACAAAAAATTTTCATTCGAGCTTGTCGTGGGCCCCACAGGCAATGGGGCGAAAGATACGAGTGTCTTGGCCGAAGGCATATAGGAATTGTTCGCGCAAGGAATGACAGGTGCGATCATACCAGCACTAATGCACCGGATCCCAGGAGAACTCATGATTCAGCGTGCTTGGCGAGAGTAATCTTTGGGATGGGTGACCTCCTGGGAAGTCCTCGTGTTGCACCTCTTTTTTATTTTCTTGAATTTTTCTCGTATTACGAGTCGTGCGGGAGCAATTTTCTTTTTTTTTTTCTTTTAAAGAAAAAGGTTTTGCTCTGCCCGGTCAGGTAACAAAAAATTTTCATTCGAGCTTGTCGTGGGCCCCACAGGCAATGGGGCGAAAGATACGAGTGTGCGGCGGCGAAGGCATATAGGAATTGTTCGCGCAAGGAATGACAGGTGCGATCATACCAGCACTAATGCACCGGATCCCATGAGAACTCACTTGATTAAGCGTGCTTGGCGAGAGTAATCTTGGGATGGGTGACCTCCTGGGAAGTCCTCGTGTTGCACCTCTTTTTTATTTTCTTGAATTGTTCTCGTATTCACAGTCGTGCGAGGAGCAATTTTCTTTTTCTTTTAAAGAAAAAGGTTTTGCTCTGCCAGGTCAATTATCAA